>CAJHQQ010000805.1:0-140233 GCA_905132885.1 Moricandia moricandioides | reverse complement strand
AGTGACGAGAAAGGGGATGAATATATATGATTATGCCACTGGGAAAGGTGTAATGATCCAGTACCATAAATAGAGTAAGGAAGAGCGTGTGTTTATGAGAGAAGCAGTCAGATAGGGTGATCCAACTGGAGAACAGCCAGTTTGATCAGAGCACAAGTGAGTAAGAGCTGTGGACATCAATGGATCCATCCTCTCCTGCAGTTTTGTGCGATATCCTGCATCCACCTCAAAAATTGGTAACCCATAAACACTCTAAGCTCCACCACTCAAACACTGAAATAGCCTGTTTTAACACCTAGCCCGTCTACCCTGAGTAGTGCATGTGACAAGAAGCTCACGCTGATCGTAATGAATGTAGGGAGTTTTGTCTCGATAATGTTGCTTTTTCAGGTTTGAGATGTAGAGTATGGAGCCGATTTTCGAACAGCATTCAGGGGGTTTCAGTAAGTGTATGAGGTCCTAGCTAACTTCTTGTATGGTTCAGAGATTCGTGGTAAGAGTATGGTTACTGAGAATAAGCGAGTTCCCACACTTTCAAAACTTTCTCCCTGTTCTTGATACTTGCCTTGTTCGAGGACAAACAAGGATCTAAGTCTGGGGGAATTGATATATGGTGTTTTTCACATCATTGTATATATGTTTTTATTTGATTCAAGACTCTAAACCGTGTTAGTCTAGTCCCTTGTGGTCTTTTTCAGGTCTGGAGTTGAATGAAGAGTAAAGAAAGGGCACATGAAGAGAAGATGTCTTTTTGGAGTAATCCTGCAGAGAACACTCAAGAAGAACATTCCCGAGACTGTTCTCAAGCGGAACAGGCGAACGGGTGATCCCGATGACTGTTCTAGACCCGGATGACTGTTCTAGACGAATATGGAAACTCCTATTTCGGGAATTAAAGCAATGTTGCCCTAATTTTCTTCTACCTATTGGCGCCTCCCTATAAAAAGACCTCCTCTATTATTTTCTATTTTTCTTACGCTAGTTTTGACAAGAGACCTAGACTTGTCTTGGCGATTTGCAATTGTAAGGGAGAAGGCTCCATCTTTCCTAGAGAAGATCATCATGAACCCTTTGTTTTTCTACTCTTATCTTATGCAGTTTATTTCAGATTTAATTTCTTTGTTTCATTGCATCATGATTGAGTAGTCATCTGGCTCGCCTAGGGTTTTAGGGTATTGATAAACGAGCCAAACATAGATAAGCATCATTCATTGGACTCTTCATTCATATTAATCTTATTGCTTGCATTAACTTGATCACTTAATGTTAGATATGCTGTTCATCGCCTAGCTAACCACGCAGGAGATAACTTGACCTATATTGAATGAGCTTAATGTCTTTAATCAGCGAAAGTAGATATTAGAGCAATAAGTGAACTAGATCGGACATGAACTCTAAAGCTTGCAGCCGCCTCTGATCCCAAGCGACAGCTTAGGTGATCCGTCCGGCTCGCAAAGTATCCATCACCATGACAGTGGGTTGGATCAGTTGAGAGATTCGATGTTCTAGATTGTGTAAACCTGTGCTTGAATAATTGTTTAGCTAAATCAATACCCGCATTAAACCCTAGGTCGGCTTTCATATCAAATCGCATTTAAACATATTTATTTACTTGTCATCTAAGTCACCTAAATCTTAAAACCATATTTTCTTCTTAGCTTGAATTTAAAACTCATAGGAATAAAGTGTAGACTGGTTCTCTGGATTTGAATCTAAAGTACTATAATTACAACTGTTAACTTGACAATAGCAAGGATTCATTATTAGTGTATCAAACATATGAATACCACTAGTAGTTCTGATCTCACAATCTTTATTTTTCTTCACCATGCTTTTTCTGCGGTTTTTGGTAGGGAGCAATTTGGGACCAGTTGCTCAATGATCCTCATGTTCTCTCAAACTTTTTCAGAAGTAACGTGTGAGAGGCTGTGTCGATCCTTTCCTCTCCGAACTTTTTGCACATATCTGCACATATAACACTGAAAAACAAATGCATGTATGTGTAATAAGGGCTAAGATGCCGGGTGGGAACTAGCTAAAGATGAGCTAGCCACTAAGAATCAACAAGATCGATAACAAAGGATAAGAAGTCATGAGTGTGTTATCGTTTTCCTGATCTAATGCCCATAGTAATAAGAACATCACTCAATATTAGGTCCAACTTCAAATGTGGCTAATTCGTTTCAGAGTAAGCTTGGCAAGCCGAAAGCTTCTAGAAAACAAGATGAAGTCATGTCAGGGTGGGTTCTCAAGGTCCACATGTGTGTCTTTCATAACTGCTAAGGTCACTAAACAAGATAACTAAAGCACGAGGGTGGTTAATGCACATGATAAGGTCATAATTCCCACAAAAGATTTTTGACTAACTCGATCCTAAAACTGACTCGAAAAAACATCAAAATTACTCAAGACTGACTCAAAATATAAAGCCAAAGAAAACACACAAAATCAGTAGCAGATAAGTGCTTCAGCAGATTACTTCACACCATCTCTGGTGTGAAAATAAATACAAGGAAGGGCAAAATAACAAATAAGTTCATGAAATAAAAGAGTTCAAATGGATAAGACAATGGGGATAGAAAATGGGTAGCTCAATCAGTCTCCTCACTGTTCGACTGACCAGCGTACCGCATGTTCTGCTTTCTCTGCACAGTCGCCTGAGACTGCTCCAATGTACCCAATGTGACAACTGGCTCCTTACCTGTTTGATGCGCACCTTGGTATCTTCTCTCCTCCCGTAGACGGAGCACCCAAACAGCCACCGGTTATTGCTATGAGAATCCTCTTCATGAGGCTGTTGTTCTTGCCTTGAGAGTCCACCATCCAGTGGTGGTATGTCATGTCGTCTGATCATCTGAAATCTGTCCCATATCATATGTGGTTTTGTCGTCGGGTGTGAAATCCTTGATATCATCCATGAATGTGTCAGCTGGGGGTGCTCTCGGATCGGCACAAAGGAACTCAGGTCCTGGGAGGAAATGAATGTTCTCGAATACATCCAAGCGGGTGATAGCTTGCTGTGGGAGTGTGCTGTAAAGGCTAGTCCCCCTTTTTACATTGGAAGCGGTATATTCTCTCGTCTCGCAGGATGTGGCAAGTGATCAAGTAGAGGAGATCAATGTACTCAATGTCGGCGTTGAACTCATAGGAGCTGAGGTCGATTTCAAAGTGCCGTAACAGAGAAGTAAATAAGTTACCGCAGCGGTCCTTTTTCTGTGAACCCTTCATGAATCTTAACTTCTTGTCGTACAAGATTGAGATGAGGTGGAAGCCTGAGTTTATGGTTGGAGAGTGATATAGCCTATTTATTACCTGTTTTGGCCATGTTATAGGCTCTATTTAGGGTCTATTATGTGTGTCTAGACTATGTTTTAGATTCTTTACATGTCAAGGTACATTTTGGAGATATATGGAGATACTTGGAGCTTTTGAAGCATTTAGAAGAGAAGAATCCGTAGCTGATCATTTAGAGAGTCAAAGTACAAGACAATCATCGATCGACGACACAACCTTGACATCGACCGATGTTACAAAACCAAGTTCGACTGATGTTGCACACTTGCCATCGATTGACGGCCAAATCACATACATCCGATTTCTAGCCCAAGTTAGAGAAAAATGACGAAGATGCCCTGGATGAGTTTTGAACTAAATTTTAGGGTTTTATATTTATATTTTATGTATGTCACAGAGGAAAAAAGAAGAGGAGGGAGAGAGAGAATGTTCTTGAGAGTTTAGTTCTCTGTTATAGTTTTAGGGTTTTTAGGGGAGAAGATTCATAACTCCTTACGGAGATTTGTATTGGAACCCAATATTTTATCTATGCATTATATTTAGACTATTGTTCTTTCTTTGAGTATGTCTAAGTAGTTATCAACTAGATTTAGGGTTTAATGATAGCAATCATGGATTAGCCCAAAATTAGGATTGCTATGTTAAGCTAATATCCATAAATTTAGTTATGCTTCATGTTTGTGTTCTAGAGTAGCTAACTATGATCTCGAAAGTAGGACATGGACGACTACGAGAGTAGGTTCTGTGCCAGAATAGATCCATTGAGCTAGGTTGTTAGGCGCATGCGATAGCTGGTCTAATTAGCATGGTGAACTTATCAAATCTCGTTCACACTTCCTTCTGATTTCACCGTCAATCGACATCAGGCCTTAGCCGTAGATCGATGGTCTTTCCTTTTGTTCGCATACGAGAGTTGTAAAAGGGTCAGAATAATTAATATTTGAGTTCTAGAATATTTACATTTCCGTTCTTCTTATTCCCTATAACCCATTAAGCGTGAAACCCTAGATCAAACATATTTACATTTGCATCTAATTAGTTTAGTAAGCATATTTCCATATATACATTATTATCATATTTCCATATTGCATTTATACCTCTTGATAAGAAATATTTCCTTAATTGATTGTTTGCTACTAATATATATATATATATATGTATCTACCTAGCTTAGTCTTTAGAAATAAGAAATCTATTGTGTGCCATTGCTCTTTGTTGGTTCGATCCCTAAGTACTACACATGATCTCTCTTAGAAAGAGTATTATTTGTGTGTTAAGATTAGGGTTAATTTGATAGTTAATTGTTTGGGATATTCATACCTTACTAGAACAATAAATACACCCATGTCGAATTTGGTGCTGTTGCCGGGGAGCATTGATCGCCATTAGATTTAATTTCTAGGATATAGTCTAGGTTTGTTATTACTTTCAAGTTACTATTTTTTTATTTTTCTTTGTCTTTCAGGTAGATGCAAAGAAGTACCATGAGCAATAAAGGACAAGAACTACTATTCTCAGACCCAGAGAAACCCTAATGTACGATCCAAAAAGGAAGACGACAAGAATCGATCGACAGCACCTACATAGCGTCGACCGACACTTCCTTATGGAGAGCATCTACCGACACCAGAACCCGAGCATCGACCGAAATCAGAACTCGAGCATCGACCAACATCAGAACTCTAGCATCGACCGACATTGATCACAGCACATCGATCGACAGCAACTTACACGCATCGATCGATAGTAGGAGACAAGTTTAGATGGTAGAGACTTTAGTATTGGTTCGGGATGAGACTGGAGACTTTCATGACCTCGACGGTCATCTGCGTAATGCAGCAGGTCAAAAGACAGACTATCAAGGGACTGTAATTTATATAGCCTATTTATTACCAGTTTCAAACCATGTTTAAGGCTCTATTTAGGGTCTATTATGTGTGTATAGGCTATGTTTTAAGGTCTTTAAAGGTCCAGGTACGTTTTGGAGATATAGGGAGATACTTGGAGCTTTTGGAGCATTTAGAGGAGAATAATACGTAGCTGATCATTGAGAGAGTCAAAGTACAAGGCTGTCGTCGATCGACGACACTATCTTTATGTCGACCGATGTTACATGACCAAGATTGATCGATGCTGAACACTTTCCATCGATTGATAGCCAATTCGCAGACAGCTGATTTCAAGCCCAAGTTAGAGACAAGACACAAGATTACACCTTGACGAGTTTTGACCTAAATTTTAGGGTTTAATATTTATAATTTATGTAATACACCAGAAAAGGGGGTGCCAAGGTGTGTGGAAAGTGTGTGTGTGTGCACCAGCATTCCATTGTAGTTTTAGGATTTCTTTAGGGTAGAAGATTCATAACTCCTTAGGAAGATTTGTATTGGAACCCATATTTTTTTTATCTATGCATTATATTCAGATTATTATTCTTACTTTCATTATGTTTGAGTAGTTACCAACTAGATTTTGGGTTGAATGATAACAATCATGGATTTGCCAAACTTTGGATTGCTAGGTTAAGTTAATATCCATCAATTGAGTTGTGCTTAATGTTTGCATTCTAGAGTAGTTAACTAGGATCTCGAAAGTAGGACATGGACGACTACGAGAGGATGTTCTTTGCCAGAATAGACTCCATTGAACTAGGTTGTTAGGCACATGCGAGAGCTGTTCTAATTATCTTGGTGAACATATCAAATCTCGTTCACACTTCCTTCTGATTTCACCGTCGATCGACACCAGGCCTTAGCCGTCGATCGATGGTCTTTCCTTTTGCTCGCATACGAGAGTTGGAGTTAAAATGGTTAGAATAGTTAATATTTGAGTTCTATTATATTTGCATATCCATGCTTTTTTCCCTATAATTCATTAAGCTTAAAACCCTAGATCTAGAATATTTACATTTACATCTAGTTAGATTATTAGCATATTTCCATATTTACATTATTTGGATATTTCCATATTGCATCTACACCTTCTAATAAGGAATATTTTCTTAAACTGATTACTTGTTACCAATATATATATATATATATATAATCACCTAGCTTAGTCTTTTAAAATAAGAAATCTATTGTTTGTCATTGTTCTCTGTGGATTCGATCCCTAAGTACTACACCTGATCTCTCTTGGCAAGAGTATTGTTTTGTGTGTTAGGATTAAGGGTTAATTTGATAGTTAACTGTTTAGGATATTTATTTCCTGCTAGAACAATAAACGGGAAATCGGCTAATTCATACATCAACAGAGGACCGCGGTCCCGATCAGTACATAAACACAGACCATGTGCTAAAACATACATCAACACACAATATATTCAAATTTCATACACGAACATAGATATTTAAGTCTATTCATACATTGACCGTGTTTCCGTTAGTCAAATGTTAACAGATGCTTATGTGGATTTAACGGGTGCTTACGTGGATTTTATTTTTTTAAATAATTAATTTTAAAAAAAACTAGCTGGTCGTTGGGGGTGATCGAACCTGGGTTCAGAGAAAATTAGCATCACATGCCCAACCACTGTGCCAAACGAGATCTTTGTTTAAGTTATCTATTGTACGTTTCTTTATATCTAATATCTTTTATTCATATATTCTAATTATATAGAATTAATCTACAAAAAAAAAATTGAAGTAATCGTGTTTAATTAACTTAACTATTGCTGTTATGTTTTTTAAAAAATTGAAAATTTCAAAATAATTTTTTTTAAAAATCAGCATCCTCAAAATTTAAGAAAAAAATATGAAAAAAGTTTTTTTAAAAAATTGAAAAAATTATTATTAAATGTTTGAATTTGAAACATCCAAATTTTTCATATTTTCAATGTTTAAATATATATATTTTTAAATTGAATAGTTTTAAAGTAGATGTTTTCAATTCAAACTTTTAATAATAAATTTTTGATTTTTTCAAATTTTAAAATCTTTTTATATTTTCTTTTTTTTTTAATTTAGAAAATGGTCTTTGATTTTTTTTTTAAAATTTGTATTCTGAAATTTACGATTTTTTTAAACATAATAACAACAATTAAGTTAATTAAACAAAATTATTTCAAATTTATATATTTTGTAGATTAATTCTAGATAATTAGAAATGTATGAATAAAGTATATTAGATATATATAAAGGACAATAGATATCCAAACCAAAGATCTTGTTTAGCCCAGTGGTTGAGAGTACTGTTGAAATTTTATCTCAGCCCAGGTTCGATTCTCCCCCTCAACATCTTGAAAATTATTTTTATATTTTTAATTAATTATTAAAAAAAAAAGTAAAATCCACGTAAGCACCCGTTACATCCACATAAGCATCTGTTAACATTTGACTAACAGAAACACGGTCAATGTATGAATAGACCTAAATATCTATGTTCGTGTATGAAATTTGAATATATTGTGTGTTGATGTATGTTTTAGCACATGGTCTGTGTTTATGTACTGATCGGGACCGCGGTCCTCTGTTGATGTATGAATTAGCCGATTTCCCAACAATAAACACACCCATGTCAAATTTGGCGTTGTTCCCGGGGAACTTTATTCGCCATTAGATTTAATTTGTAGGGTTTAGTCTAGGTTTGTTTTACTATCAACCTGAAGCTAACGCCCAAGCTGCTCAAAGAACGCTAGCTGACTACAACCGTCCAAACTAGTTCTACGCCAACAGATCTTCCATTTGTCCTCCGACTTTTCAGAGAAACGATTTTGAGATCAAGCCCGCTTTCTTCGGACTTGTAGCACAGACACCTTACCATGGGTTGCGACATGAGCACCCAATGAATCATCTGGAGCGATTTGAGGATCTAGTTACTGTTATTAAAGCCAATGGAGTCCCTGAGGAATATCGTTTCTGTAAGTTCTTCAAGTACTCACTTGTTGGAGAAGCTTCATATTGGCTTGAGAAACTACCACCAGGATCCCTGACATCCTGAACTGACATAAAAAAGCTTTCTTGCGTAACTTCTTTGATGATGCAAGAGGAGAAGATTTAAGGAGCAAGATTGCTACTTTTTCACAAAAACCTTCAGAGTCTTTCAGAAACTCGTGGATCATATTCAAGTCATACAAGAGAGACTGTCCACATCACGGGTTCAACGAAGTGCAGCTTCTTAGCACTTTCTTCGGAGGTATTGTATTACAATATCAGATAGCTTTGGACACAGCTAGAGGGAAAGTTCAGCACCAGGAACCCTGAAGAAGCTATGAGATTGATTGAGAATATGGCATCTAGCAGCAGCACCAATAACACTGACTTTGAGAGAAGAAAATCAGCTCCAGCTGTCAGCAAGGAGCAGACTTAAGAGATCAATGCAAAACTGGATAGTGTTCAGAGATTTTTCAAGAAGCAGGTTATTTTCGCAGAAGTGGAAGCAATTGAGTCAGGAGAAGATGAGATCGAAGAAGAAGATGTAAACTACATTGATGGGAATGGTTTCCAAAGACAAGGGAATCTAGGCTTCAACAGGAACTCCTATGGTACTGGTCAAATGAGTAACTTTAATCAGAATTCACAGCGAAGGCCCTTCATCAACAACCGGACTTATGGATCTTCCTACTACCAGAATCCTGCTCCCGAAGGCCCGGAAAGCAAGATTGAAGCAATGGTTGACAAAGTTTTGGAGGGACATCAGAAGATGACTGTATATTTCAATGGAAAGATAGATGGTCTGTACCTCAACCTCAATACCAAGTTTGAAAACCTCAGCAGTTATGTGAGGAAATTGGAGAATCAAGTGATGCAAACAAGTGAGACAATTAAGAGGCATGAGAGCTTGATTAAAGAGAAAATCGAGGCTGGAAAAAAGCAACAAGTCAATGCATTGATTGATGATGATTTCTGGCAGGAAGTCAAGAGAGAGAAGCCCCAAGACAGCGATTTTCGGGTGGAAAATTCCATATCACTTTCTCATTCGCATCGATCGACACCAACTAGAGTGAATTGATCGACGGTGAAATCTACAGAATCAGTGACTTTGTGTGAATCGACTAACATCGATCGACACCGTTCTCGTGATATCGATCAATAGAGTGACATAAGAATCGATCGACAGTACACACTCAGAATCGATAGACAAGAGAGAAACTTGGTTCGACTACCGAACCTCAATGCGAGTTTGATTGTACGTCAAACCATGACAGTTTCAGAACATAATACAGACACATCTGAAGCTATGGATACTGATAGAGAAGATGAGGGATGATATCGATCATATTTGCATAGTTTTGGTCATCTCTTTAAGTGCATTTCAGACATATAGGATATCATTTAGGCATATGTAGGTTGCATTCCATTACATTTTTCTATGTCAGGTGTGAGAGATGTTCATTGATGAGTTTGGAGGCAATGGAGGCCAAAGTGCAGTTTGGAGTGAAAGAGGGTGTAGCGACCAGGCGTAGCAACCAGCCTTGGTCGCTACAGACCCACATGAAGAATCCGGGGACCATAGCGACCAGGCGTAGCGACCAGCCCTGGTCGCTACAGACCCACAGGGGATTTGCGGATGTCATAGCGACCAGGCTTAGCGACCAGCCTTGGTCGCTACAGACCCACAAGGGAAACCCGGGGACCATAGCGACCAGGCGTAGCGACCAGCCCGGGTCGCATCAGTCGTTGAAACTGCGGTTTCTACGGGTCAGCCAAGACTTGTTGGGTTGACCCGATTTATTTTCAAACTACTATAAATACTCTTTATACCTAGTTTTTCAGATTATTCTGGTTTTTATCTGAGACATAGACTAATCTTGGTAAAGAAGATTGAAGCTTGAATACTTTTTGATTAATCTTATTCTGATTCATTGTTTATTCTCGTTCATTAGAAATGATTTACTCTGATTCATCTATGGTTTTTGAGTTCATCATGTTTGCTAGTGAGTAGTCATCTGTAGGATCCATGGGTTAGGGTGATCTAGGGTGATTAGGTAATAGGTTAGAAGGTTTAGTGTTGTATTATTCATGTTTTATGATTATCTCTAGTCTCTAATGCTAGATTAGACTTGATCACTTTAATCTAGATCCCTAGGCAATTTGTACCCAAAAGGTGTTCGACGAAATGTCTGAACCAAAGCGATAACTCTCTTTACTTGCTTAACCAATGACAATTGATGTTAGGGAAGTTTAGATAGTCAATAGACCTGCTCTTAATGATTGCTTGATTTAACTAGACCAAAGACATTTGATGTTTAGTGATTGAAAGCAAATTAACTTTTATCTTGATAGAGAACTAGTTCAATGGTACGTCTAGACTAGTAGAACCAAATTGTTTATAACGTTAACCGTCTATCTTAGATCCAAATCACCCAAAGTCAAAGCCCTTGCCCATGGGTTCTCGTTCTTCCCATTTATTTATAATTCTAGTTTCACACCCGTGTTATTTTGTTACTTCACCCACACATCTAAATTGATTGCACTTAGATTAAGTTTATACTTGCATTCTCATTGCATCATGATCACTGAGGATTGGATTGACACTCATCTATACTACTTTGATTAGGATAGAGTAAAATCCTTTATCAAATTTGGCGCCGTTGCTAGTTCTAAGTTGATTGTGACAGTGAGATTTAGTCATAACTTGAGACTAATTCTTATTTTCTTTTATTTGTTTACTGACACACTTTCTTCATTTCTCTTTCAATCACAGGTGTATGAACTTGCGGAGCAGAGGACCAACAGACCTTGTTCCACGAGTAGATAAAATCAGGGGTTTAGAGAGAGAGAGAGTTAGCAAGAAAGAGAAGAGAAGAACAACTGATTCCTTTCGATAGGTTGGAGTTTGAAATGGACGTCAACCATAATAACCCTCACCAGGCAGGTGTCAATGGAGTTAACAACAATGGACCACAACCTCCAGACGCACAGGGCCAAGGAGCTGCAAACCTTGGGCAACAACATCCTCCACGCCAAGCTTGGGCAATCGGAACATATGACCAGCCCAACATCCATGGGAACAGGGCTGGTATCAGAGCACCTGCTGTGGAGAACAACAACTTTGAGATCAAGTCAAGTTTGATCAACATGATTCAAGCTAACAAGTACCATTGTCTCGCTTTGGAGGATCCACTAGACCACCTTGATAACTTTGACAAGTTATGTGGCACGACAAAGATCAATGGTATTTCAGAAGATGCTTTCAAACTGCAATTGTTTCCCTTCTCTTTGGGAGATAAAGCCCACTTATGGGAAAAGAGTCTACCTCGGGGATCCATTGAAACTTGGGAAGAATGCAAGCGTGTTTTCCTTAACAAGTTCTTCTCTGCTTCCAGAACTGCTAAGTTGAGAAATGAGATTTCTGGATTCCAACAAAAGAACCTTGAGAGTTTTGCTGAAGCATGGGAAAGATTCAAGAGCTACTTAACACAGTGTCCTCACCATGGCTTCAATGATGAGAGTATCCTGAGCACTTTCTACAGAGGGGTTCTGCCTAAGTATGAAGCATGCTAGACACTGCAAGTAATGGTTTCTTCTTGGGTCGAACAGCTCATGATGGCATGGAACTTGTTGAGAACATGGCACAAAGTGATTCAGTGTACAATGATGACTGCGACAGGCAAAACAGAGGTGGAGGTGGCGAGGACTCCAATACAAGAAAAGAACTGAAATCTTTGCAGGATAAACTTGACATGCTTCTTCTGGATAGAGCTAAACAGGAAAAGGTGAACTTTGTTGGGAAGAAAGGTCCAGAAGAAGCTCTTGAGGTTAATGAAGTTGATGGTTTGGAGGGACAACATGAGCTATGTTTTGTCAGCGCTAACGGACAATGGTACAGGAAAGAACCCAACTTTCCCTACCCAAACCCCTTTCCAAACAAGCCCCAGTACCCAAACAACTACCAGCAAAATGCTTACTCACCCAAACAATTAGGGTTCTTCGTGTTCTTGATAAAAAAAATTTTTTTTGGGGAAAACGGTTGATTTTGCTTGTACTAGTTCCAATTAAGTGTTTCAAGCCTACTGTTTGGATATTGTTTCATGGTATCTCATTTTGCACTGATTATGGCGAGTGATCGATTCCTATCGGTGATTGAAATGCTTATTTCAAATAGATTTGATTCCTAATTCAATCTACTAAGTTAGCTATTTGTGATATCGAAAACTTCTCGACATTGTCCTAATGCCACCTTGAGTGTTTCGTTTCAGTTACAAATGGCAAGAACACGATCATCGCGACCCACCAGAAGCGGAATCCCATCACGAAGGTCTCAGCAACAAGCTGAGGAAGAAAGGAGAAAGGCTGAAGAGATTGAAAGAGAAATTGAAGAAGGTCTTCAAGCCCCGACTAATACCGAAGACGAGGTCCCCCAAGGCCAGCCAAGAAACCCAAGGGGAAAGGATAGGGGAAATGAATAGCGAAGGAAATGGATAGATCAGTCATCCCGACAAAAGCCCAATTGCTCAATCATCTCCAGAATGATCTTGCATGGGCACCAACAAGATTCCCCTGTCCAATATTCCTTAAGGAAACCGGACTCTATGATGGCGTGCTTCAGCTGCTAGAGTGCATGGGATTGCAGTCTCTCCTCTTGATGGAAGCGCAGCCTATTTACGTGGATGCCTCATGCCACTTCCTCTCATCATTGGAGGTCTTTCCCCTTATCGATGGGCCACCGGAATTTGGGTATGGGCGGATTCAGTTCAAGATCCGAGGGAGGTCATACTGGCTGAGTTATTAGGAAATCAGCGATGCTATAGGATTCTCAGATGATAGGATCAGTGATCTCCCAAGAAACTACAACATCCCAGATAAAGTCTGGCCTCTAATCGCCGAGTTTTCTCATGACCCCCAGAGGAACAAGAACTCAAGCATCAGGAACCCGGTGGTCAGATATGTGCATCGCATCTTGGGTAACACCCTCTTTGCTCGCCGGGAGTCTGTGAATGTTTTGGACGATGAGCTGACGATGATTGCTATGGCCCTCATACCATTGTTTGGGAGGGACGCGCTATACAGGGATGAAGAAGATGTTTACTCTGGCTTTGGGAGAGTGGGTTTCTTCTTGAGGTGACTCAAGTATTATCAGGATTGGGCGTGGACAAACCACGACAGCACGCCTCAGCTGAGCATAGGTAATCTGATCACACCATTGCTCCAGGCCGCAAGAGTTCCTCTACAGAGCGAGACCCCTCAGGAGCCCTTATACATGGATGGTCTTTACATGAAGAGGACCAAGTTTCTTTCAGGGATGTTCCAGGGCCAGTACGTCTACTCCTTCCACATCTCCTTTGACCACAAGGAGCTTCTCCTACCCAACCCGCGAGTCCTCATGGTACGCAGCAGGCACATCATCTCGTTTGACATCCTTTCAGACATGTTGATTGGAGCACACGGTCCACTTGAAACTGTTCCAAACCGTAAGAGACCAGCGAGACGATCAGCTGCGGGTCTATCTTCATCTCCTGCTGCTGCTACTGCTACTACAACACCAGTCCGTGCATCCTCTTCACGAGATGCACATGAGATCCAAGAAGAGGAGGATACACCCTATGATCCTTCCCACTACCACTTCACACCCCATACTGGAGCCCTCCAGAAGGGCCCTCTGTGCGATGCCCACGAGTACATTGGGAAGCTTGAGGGGTGGAACAGAATCCAGGAAAAGACCATTCAAAAGCTGTCCGCCAAGTACAAAGCACTCAATAGGACAGTTAAGAAGAACGCTGCATCCTCAGCACGATTCATGAAGAAGGTCACCGATGTGCTAGTTAGAGCTGGAATAGGAGGTTGTAAAGCTGAGGACTTCGTCATGGCTGAGACCTCCTCCCCACGACCTCGCAGCCAATCTCGCCATGGAAAGGAGCCAATAGACACAAATACTTCTGATGAGAAAGAAGAAAGCTACCAGGTAGAAGAAGGTGACGATGGCGATGGCGGAAGCTGAAACGAGGACACTGCCTCCGAATCATTTTGAGGTATCTCCACACCTACCCTTGTAAATACCCATTGTTTTATTTTGTTTTGTTTTTTATTTCGGTATCTCCTTCTCTCTTGACTACACAGAGACTGTGTTTTTCGAGTTTGGGGGAGGTACCATGTCTAATCTTTTCATCTTCACTTGTTAGCATAAGCATTTAAGCATTGCATTGTACATTCTAAAAAAAAAACT
Source organism: Moricandia moricandioides (assembly GCA_905132885.1). Lineage (NCBI taxonomy): Eukaryota > Viridiplantae > Streptophyta > Magnoliopsida > Brassicales > Brassicaceae > Moricandia > Moricandia moricandioides. The sequence goes on along the minus strand of CAJHQQ010000805.1, from coordinate 125,836 downwards.
AAAAGAAAAAGAAAACAACAAAAGAATCATTTAGTTTTCATATTTTCATCGTTAGGATCGAGTCTAGAACATATAGATTGCATTCATTCTGCATAGGGAGCAAGGATGTTATTACCTCGTAAAAAACACATGTCTAGAACTCAACATCACATCCTAGTTAAACATAGCAAGTAGCTTAAGCATATCTTGAAAGACTTGCAAGCTTCGAGCCTTGAAAAATCTTCTCGAAACTAGTTGTTTGCTTTGATTGACATTTCTGTTGAAACCAACTCCAAAATGAATTAGGGCCTAATGAACTTAATCTACTCTGCTTATGGACTCTTGTATGCTTGGTCATGGATCTCATGCAGGTTTGGGTTGATCTCTATCTGTTATACCACCTTCTGAAAACCCAAATGTCACCTCCCTACCCTTTAACCCTTACCATTCTTTGAGACCGTAATTGAATTTGCTTGAGTGAGGCCTTTTATTGATAGCTTGTCATGTGTAAAATCTTGAGAGTATTGGGAGGAACATTGGCTTGTTCTCATCTTGGACTAGCTATAGGAGCTCGGTTGAGCTAGCGTTTAGGAATGGGAAGTGTGTTGGTGTTAATAAGCTTTGATCTTGGGTTTCGAGGTGTGAGAAAAGTGAAAAGAAGATAGCCACTAGGGATCGAAATAAAAAAAAGAAAAAAAATATACTCTAGACAACAAAACCCCAAAAAAAAAAGAGAAATGAAAAATAAAGAGAAGATGTCCCTAGTTGTTTAAAGGAAAAGAAAAAAAAAAGAGGTTCATTTGGTGAGTGAAAAAGAAAAAAAAAAGAGTTTGAAAGTGATTGGGAAGGGGTAGAACGATGAGAGCAAACCATTGTATGCATGAATTGCTCCTTTTCTTAGATAAATTTTGCATAATGTTCAAGCTCCTTTTCCTAAGTGAAAGTCGCCAAAGAATTTGAACCCCTCTTCTATCATAGATAACCGTTTTCACTTACCAGGCCAAGTGATCGAGATCAAGTTTCCATTAGCAGGGATTCACCTTATTTATCTGTCAATGAATGTGAGAGTTGGTGTAAAGACTTGTTGGTTGATAAGCATTGCATCTAGTGTAGAGGCATGAGAGTCCTTTTAGGCCTTGAGAAGATAGAGTATACTAAGAGAGCATGCTCATGCTATGTGCTATGTTTACCTAGGATGTGATGTTGAAGGCTAGGAAGTGTATCTTTTGGTTCTGAGCTCCCATTTTCAAACCTCTTTCTCTTACTTGTTTTCGAAAGTTCACTTGAGGACAAGTAAAGGACAAGTTCGGGGGAGTTGATATCGATCATATTTGTATAGTTTTGGTCATCTCTTTACGTGCATTTCAGACATATAGGATATCATTTAGGCATATTTAGGTTGCATTCCATTACATTTGTCTATGTAAGGTATGGGAGATGTTCATTGATGAGTTTGGAGGCAATGGAGGCCAAAGAAGTGGAGTTTGGAGCGAAAGAGGGTGTAGCGACCAGGCGTAGCGACCAGCCTTGGTCGCTACAGACCCACATGAAGAATCCGGGGACCATAGCGACCAGGCGTAGGGACCAGCCCTGGTCGCTACAGACCCACAGGGTATTTGCGGATGCCATAGCGACCAGGCGTAGCAACCACCCTTGTTCGCTACAGACCCACAAGGGAAACCCGGGGACCATAGCGACCAGGCGTAGCGACCATCCCTGGTCGCTACAGTCGTTAAAACTGCGATTTCTACGGGTCAGCCCAGGCTTGTTGGGTTGACCCGATTTATTTTCAAACTACTATAAATACTCTTTAAACCTAGTGTTTCAGATTATTCTGGTTTTTATCTAAGACATAGACTACTCTTGGTGAAGAAGATTGAATCTTGAATCCTTTTTGATAAATCTTATTATGATTCATTGTTTATTCTCGTTCATTAGAAATGATTTGCTCTGATTCTTCTATGGTTTTTGAGTTCATCATGTTTGATAGTGAGTAGTCATCTGTAGGTTCCATGGGTTAGGGTGATCTAGGGTGATTAGGTAATAGGTTAGAAGGTTTAGTGTTGGATTATTCATGTTCTAAGATTATCGCTAGTCTTTAATGCTAGATTAGACTTGATCACTTTAATCTAGATCCCTAGGCAATTTGTACCCGAAAGGTGTTCGACGAAATGTCTGAACCAAAGCGATAACTCTCTTTACTTGCTTAACCAATGACAATTGATGTTAGGGAAGTTTAGATAGTTAATAGACCTACTCTTAATGATTGCTTGATTTACCAAAGACATTTGATGTTTAGTGATTGAAAGCAAATGAACTTCTATCTTGATAGAGAACTAGTTCAATGGTACGTCTACACTAGTAGAACCAAATTGTTTATAACGTTAACCGTCTATCTTAGATCCAAATCACCCAAAGTCAAAGCCCTTGCCCATGGGTTCTCGTTCTTCCCATTTATTTATAATTCTAGTTTCACACCCGTGTTATTTTGTTACTTCACCCACACATCTAAATTGATTGCACTTAGATTAAGTTTATACTTGCATTCTCATTGCATCATGATCACTTAGGATTGGATTGACACTCATCTATACTACTTTGAGTTAGGATAGAGTAAAATCCTTTATCAAGGGACACTCAAAGAAGAGGCACAAGATCCCCATACATCGACGCCGAGAAGCCAATGAAAAGGAGATAGATAGATTTGCTAAAAGAGTTTTTTAAATTCCTCTAGATATTTCTTTTGATGAGGCTTATTATACTAACAGATTTTGGATGTTTTTCAGGGAAACAAGGGAGACCGATGATGATATAGAGATAATGTTCAATCACCTTAGAGAGACGATGATGCAGAGGACCTGTATAAAGAAGAAAACTGATCCTAGCAAATTTGTGGTTACATGCTTCATCAAAGGGAACAAATATCCCAACGCCCTTTGTGACACTGGATCTTCAGGGAGCATTATACAAAAGTCTATGGCAGGGGAATTGGACCTAAAAGTGAAACCCTCCAACGATTCTCTTACATTCGTAGACTGCTCAAGAGTGAACTCAAGAGGGATGATAAAAGATGTTCCAGTGCAGATCAACAATACCTTAGTCCCAACAGACTTTCATTTGATGGACATCAAAATAGATTGGAACTCTTCTCTACTACTTGGGAAGCATTCATGGCTACTGTGGGAGCCATATGCGATATGAAGTTAAACAAGTTGTATATATCTCTAATTGATCAAAATATTTTTTATGAACCTGTCAAGAATAAGAACAAAGCTACTCTGACTGAATTGTGCAATGATGTATATCTTGTGGCCACATTGTTCTACGATTACGAGTTTGGTGAGGAATCGGAAGAAGGAGCATTGATCGACACCCAACCCCACCCATCGATCAACGGCCTTATAGTTCAACAATCAATCGACACCCACCCAATAGAATCGATCGACACTCAAACATCCGACCAAGTCAACACCTACCATGGCGATTTCAATTACAACACAGCATACCTCGAGTACGATGAAGACTACAAAGACAGAGAAACAATAGAATACCGAGGGATTGCTATGGAAGAGTCTGGTCTTATCATGTTTCCCATCAACCTGGGAAATCGACATCGATCGACGACAACCATACACCATCAATCGATACTGAGAATGAAGCAGAAACCAAACGATATTCAATTGTCGAACGCAAAAGAGAATATGGTTATCTACAACTAGATGAGTTCAGTATTATGAGAGATCCAAATGGTAATGCAAAATCTAAGGATGGTAGAATTCTACATGTCAGGAAGGAAGATATGGAAGATGTACTTGCAATGGCTAATGGAGCTGGAAGCCTTTTCGTCCACCAGTCTGATTATCGAGCATCAATCCACGGTCCACATACGCCATCAATCGACACTAATCCGGCTTACCAAGGATACGGTGGAGCTTATGACGACTACAATGCATATTACATAGAGGAAGAGCTGATCGAGTCTTGCAGCCTGGCACTATAAGAAGAGATGGCTGGGTAATGAATGCGAGAGTGGCCACTCGAGCATCGATCGTTGGCATATTTTGGCCATCGAACGACATCAAACAAAAACCAGAACCTTTACTTGGAGCATAAGATACATAAGATGGTTATCTCAGACCAGATGAGTTTGGAATTTTCAGAGATTGGAAGGAAGTGCACAAGATCTTTATGGTAGAATTCTCAATCTACCTAAGGAGGATGTAGCAGACACCCTTGTTATGGCTAAACGATCAGGAAATTTATTTGGAAAACAACAATAGCCATCGATCGACGCACTGGTGCCAGCATCGATCGACAACAAGGAGCAGAAGCACGAGCCTATCAACAATCAAACATCGATCGACAATAAGAAGAATGCATCGATCGATACCACCATTCCAAGAGTCCATGAGTTCTGTACATCTAACCCCTTTAGTTTAGAAACTCCAGGACCGATCAGTTGGATAAATCCCCTACTGATAGACGGTCGCGTAGATTATGGAAAGAGAGCTTATGATACTGATGGCAGAATAATTTTCTTTTGAGAGAAGAAAGATGAGTATGGCATCTACAGAGATGAGAATGGTAATGCACGGGCTCTAGACAGAATAGTTGTGAATGTGTAAGAAGAAGATATCAGGGCAGTACTTGAGAGAGCTACTATGTTTGAGTACATTTACATATGTTTACCTGAACATGTAGGAAAGATCGCTATGTCCAGACAGAAGAAAGAAACATACAACAGAGCAGAGATTGAGGATATTGTAAATGAGATCTACAATGCTCAAGAGATGTCATTGGATGATTTCTATAGGAGGCTTGATGATGTCTACTATCCCATAGACAGGTGCCTCACCGGTTTGACCACACGCATGGATGAGATGAAGCAAGATTTGGATATTGTTCAAAGACAACATGCGAGTGGACCAGATAGAGTGACATCGATCGACGGCAGCATCATGCCATCGATCGATACTGATTTCGACAGACAGAAGTACGCAGAAGAAAAACAATTAGAAGACATGTTCAATGAGATTGCTTTTTTTCTCAGGGCCTGATGAAGGAAGATAATTTTCAGAAATTGGAGGATATATCAAAAACTACAGCTGTCAGACTTAGAATGCTACAACGCAGTATTAAGAATCTACAAAAGAGAATGCATTCAGTGGCGGTTGCTAAAGAGATCATAAAGAATAAGAAAGCCAGAGGAGATGAGGCAATGAGAAATTTTGTTGGTACATGGTTTCAGAAGAGCAAAGAAGATGTAGACACTTGTTCTCCAAGTGTTGATCCACCTCCATTCTAGTCAAAAAGTTCATTCGAGCTTAAGACTATAACCAAGCATTGAGTGGGAGGCAACCCACTGTTGAGTAAGTTTTTACTTATATTTATTTCGAGTTTTATTTTATTTTTACAGTCTGTTTAAACCATCATCGATCGACACCATAGAGGCACCATCGGTCGACAATGGATCGCGACCATCGATCGACCAAACCCGCCTACCATCGATCGACACTCTCTTACAGAGAGAGGTATCGAGTTATATACTTAATTTATTAACTTATGATTTAATTTTTCCTAACCAATCCGGGCAGATTACATTGAGGACAGCGTAATTTAAGTCTGGGGGAGGTTCGCTAATGATATTTATTGTTTTTGAGTTTTATTTACTATATATATATATATATATATAAGATTTTCAAAAAAAATTATCGAGTCAAGAAGAGGACTATGATCAAAATTTATTATTAACTAACCAAACTTTAGCACCATTTTTAGAAAGTTGTTTGCGGAGATTACTAGAGATACCAAAGTGGATCATCCTACCACTATATCACACTTGCTTAGAAATTTTGAAGGAACCAAAGCTGATTTCCAACACTAATCGTGACATTATTTGCTTGCTTTGGGATTTGGTATACATTGGATCGGATTCCTTCTGCAAGTCTGGAAGGTAAAAGTCTGTGCGCTTCTGATTCCTCTCTCTCACCCCTTCATATTAAAAAAAGGAGTCGAACAGGATTTGGTGGCTACAACCATTAAAGCTTGATTCATATGATCATAGAAAAAGATAAAGTTCAAAAAGAAGTGAACAAGATCTGGTGGCAAAGACAATTAGGGCTTGATTCATGGAAGTCTATCCAAATATCGCGGTCTATTAAAAAAATAAAATGGTACCCTCAAAAGAAGGAAGATATTGACTGAGAAGAAGTGAGAACAGAGAGAGAAAAGGAATCAGAGAAGACTACATGTGTGTTCAGATACTTGCAGAGGTAAGAGTCCATATATCCTTTGATCGATCCTCCCAAGTTAAAGCCTGAACTTTTATTTTATGCAAAGAAATGAAATCAGTAAAGGGGCGAGTCAGACTAGTATTCGCTAAGTTGTTGGTAGAATGGAATTGGTTGCTATACTAGGATATGGTATATAAAGTTTCTCTGTGATTAACTTGATAGGATGTGGTTGCAACAAAGTAAGGTGACAGTTATACTTAGATATTATGTGAGTCTTCGCTTTTCAAAATCTCTTCCGCATGCTTGTTTGATTGAGGACATGCAAAGGGTTAGGTCTCGGGGAGTTGATATAGCCTATTTATTACCAGTTTCAGGCCATATTATAGGCTATAATTAGGGTCTATTATGTGTGTCTAGGCGATATTTAAAGGTCTTTACAGGTCCACGTACGTTTTGGAGATATATGGACATACTTGGAGCTTTTGGAGCATTTAAAGGAGAATAATCCGTAGCTGATCATTGAGAGAGTAGAAGTATGACGTCGACCGACGTTACATGACCAAGATCGATCGATGCTGAACACTTGCCATCGATCGATGAAAATTCGCAGACAGCCGATTTCAAGCATAAGTTAGAGACAAGACACAAGATTACAAGATTACCCATGGACGAGTTTGGACCTAGATTTTAGGGTTTTAAATTTATACTTTATGTAATACACCAGAAAAAGGGGTACCAAGGCGTGTGGCAAGTGTGTGTGCACCAGCATTCCATTGTCGTTTTAGGATTTATTTAGGGGAGAAGATTCATAACTCCTTAGGGAGATTTGTATTGGAACGCCAGTATTTTATCTATGCATTATATTCAAATTACTATTCTTACTTTTATTATGTTTGAGTAGTTACCAACTAGATTTAGGGTTGAATGATAGCAATCATGGATTAGCCCAAAAGTAGGATTACTAGGTTAAGTTAATATCCATCAATTTAGTTGTGCTTATTGCTTGTGTTCTAGACTAGCTAACCAAGATCTCGAAAGTAGGACATAGACGACTACGAGAGTAGGTTTTGTGCTATAATAGACTCCAGTGAACTAGGCTGGTAGGCGCATGCGAGAGCTTATCTAATTAGCTTGGTGAACATATCAAATCTTGTTCACACTTCCTTATGATTTGATCGTTGATCGACACAAGGCCTTAGCCGTCGATTGATGGTCTCTCCTTTTGCTCACATACGAGAGTTTGAGTTAAAAGGGTCAAAATAGCTAATATTTTAGTTTTATAATATTTACATATTCGTGCTTCTTATTCCCTATAATTCATTAAGCTTGAAACCCTATATCTAGCATATTTACATTTACATATAGTTAGATTATTCGCATATATCCATATTTACATTATTAGCATATTTCCATATTGCATCTACACCTTCAAATAAGGAATATTTCCTTAAACTGATTACTTAATACCAATATATATATATATATATATATATATATAATCACCTAGCTTAGTCTTTCGAAATAAGAAATATATTGTGTGTCGTTGTTCTTTGTGGATTAGATCCCTAAGTACTACACCTGATCTCTCTTGGCAAGAGTATTGTTTTGTGTGTTAGGATTAAGGGTTAATTTGATAATTAACTGATTAGGATATTTATACCCTGCTAGAACTATAAACACACCCATGTCAGTAATCCCTGATCCGGAAGCAGAAGCGGAAGCAGAAGCGGAAGCAGACGCTGCAGTAGCTCAACATGAAGCTAATGCCCAAGCTGCTCATAGAAACCTAGCTGACTCCAACCATCCAGACCAGTTCTACGCCAACAAATCCGCCATTCGTCCTCCAGCTTTTCAGAGAAATGATTTTGAGATCAAGCTCGCTTTCTTCGGACTTGTAGCGCAGATGCCTTACCATAAGGTTGCAAAATGAGCATCCTATGGATCATCTAGAGCGATTTGAGAATCTAGTGACTTCTATTAAAGCTAATGGAGTCCCTGAGGACTATATCTTTTGTAACCTCTTCAAGTACTCACTTTCTGGAGAACTTCATATTGCTTTAGCAGTTACCACCAAGATCTCTGACATCATGCACTGACATTGATATAGCCTATTTATTACCAGTTTCGGGCCATGTTATAGGCTCTATTTATGGTCTATTATGTGTGTCTAGGCTATGTTTTAAGTTCTTTACAGGTCAAGGTACGTTTTGGAGATACTTGGAGCTTTTGGAGCATTTATAGGAGAATAATCTGTAGCTGATCATTGAGAGCGCGAAGTACAAGACTGTTGTCGATCGACGACACTACCTTGACGTCGACCGATGTTACATGACCAAGATCTATCGATGCTGAACACTTGACATCGATCGATGACCAATTCGCAGACAGACAATTTCAAGACCAAGTTAGTGACAAGACACAAGATTACAAAATTACCCTTGGGCGTGTTTCGACATAGATTTTAGGGTTTTATATTTATACTTTATGTATTACACCAGAGAAGGGGGTGCCAAGGTGTGTGGCAAGTGTGTGTGTGCACCAGCATTAAATTGTAGTTTTAGGATTTATTTAGGGGAGACGATTCATAACTCCTTAGGGAGATTTGTATTAGAACCCCCCCCCCCCCCATTATTTTATCTATCCATTAGATTAGATTATTGTTCTTACTTTGATTATGTCTGAGTAGTTACCAACTATGTTTAGGGTTGAATGATAGCAATCATGGATTAGCCCAAAAGTAAGATTGATAGGTTAAGTTAAAATCTATCAATTCAGCTGTGCTTAATGCTTGCATTCTAGAGTAACTAACTAGGATCTCGAAAGTAGGACATGGACGACTACGACAATAGGTTATGTGCAGAATAAACTTCATTTAACTAGCTCGTTAGGCGCATGCGAGAGCTGGTCTAATTAGCTTGGTGAACATATGAAATCTCCTTCATGCTTCCTTCTTATTTCACCGTTGATCGACACCAAGACTTAGCCGTCGATCGATGGTCTTTCCTTTTGCTTGCATACGAGAGTTGGAGTTAAATGGGTCAGAATAGTTAATATTTGAGCTCTAGAATGTTACATATTTGTGCATCTTACTCCCTATAATTCATTAACCTTGAAACCCAAGATCTAGCATATTTACATTTACATCTAGATAGATTATTAGCATATTTCCATATTTATATTATTAACATATTTCCATATTGCATCTACACCTTCTAATAAGGAATATTTCCTTAAATTGATTACTTGCTACCAAGATATATATATATATATATATATATATATATATATATGTAATCACCTAGCTTAGTCTTTTAAAATAAGAAATCTATTGTTTGCCATTGTTCTCTGTGGATTCGATTCCTAAGTACTACACCTGATCTCTCTTGGCAAGAGTATTGTTCTCTGTGTTAGGATTAAGGGTTAATTTGATAGTTAACTGTTTAGGATATTTATATCCTGCTAGAACAATAACCACACCCATATCAAATTTGGCGCCGTTGCCGGGGAACATTGACGCCATTAGATTTAATTTCTAAGATTTAGTCTAGGTTTGTTTTTACTGATAAGTTACTGATTGTTATTTTTCTTTCCTTTTCTGGTGAATGCAAAAGAGTCCCAGGAGCAACAAAGGACAAGAATTACTATTCTTAGACACACAGCAACTCGAACGTCTGATCCGCAAAGAACGACGACAAGCATCAATCGACGGAATCTACTCAGCGTCGACCGATTCTTCTTTACAGATTGCATCGACTGACATCAGAACTCAAGCGTCGACCGACATTGATCACGTAGCATCGATCGACAACATCTCACCCGCATCGATCGATGACAGCAGACGAGTTCAGATGGTTGCACCTATAATAGTGGTTCAAAATGAGAATGGAGACTTGCATGACCTCAACGGTCATTTGAGTAATGCAGCAGGTCAAAACATAGAAGATCAGGGGGCTGTAACCTTGATACAGAAGCAGAAGCATAAGCAAACGCTGCAATAGCGCAACCTGAAGCTAACGCCCAAGCTGCTAAGAGAACGCTGGCTGACTACAACCGTCCAGACCAGTTCTACGCCAACAGATCCGCCATTCGTCCTCCAGCTTTTCAGAGAAACGATTTTGATATCAAACCCGCTTTCTTCGGACTTGTAGCGCAGACACCTCACCATGGTTTGCGACATGAGCACCCTATGGATCATCTGGAGCGATTTGAGGATCTAGTAACTGCTACTAAAGCCAATGGAGTTCCTGAGGACTATCTTTTCTGTAAGCTCTTCAAGTATACACTTGCTAGAGAAGCTTTATATTGGCTTAAGCAACTACCACCAGGATCCCTGACGTCCTGGACTGACATCAAAAACGCTTTCTTGCGTAACTTCTTTGATGACGCGAGAGGAGAAGATTTGAGGAGCAAGATTGCTATTTTTTTACAAGAACCTTCAAAGTCTTTCAGAAACTCGTGGATCAGATTCAAGTCATACCAGAGAGACTGTCCACATCACAAGTTCAATGAAGTGCATGTTCTTAGCACCTTCTTCAGAGGTATTGGATTACAATATCAGATGGCTTTGAACACAGCTAGTGAGGGAAATTCAGCACCAAAAGCCAAAAGCCCTAAAGAAGCTACTAGATTAATTGAGAATCAGGCATCTAGCAGCAGCACCAAGAACGCTGACTTTGAGAGAAGAAAATTATCTCCACCTGTAAGCAAGGAGGAGACTGAAGAGGTCAAGGCAAAACTGGATAGTGTTCAAATATTTTTCAAGAAGCAGGTTACTTTCGCAGAAGTGGAAGCAATTGAGTCCAGAAAAGATGGGATTGAAGAACAAGATGTAAACTACATTGATGGGAATGGATTGCAGAGACAAGGGAATCCATTCTTCAACAGGAACTCCTATGGTACTGGTCAAAGGAGTAACTTTAATCAGAATTCACAATGAAGGCCCTTCAACAACAACATGACTTATGGATCTTCCTACTACCAGAATCCTCCTCAGAAGGTCCGGAAAGAAAGATTGAAGCAATGGTTAAGAGGGTTTTAGAGGGACAGCAGAAGATGACTGTGGATTTCAATGAAAAGATAGATGGCATGTACCTCTACCTCAATACCAAGTTCAAAAACCTCTGCACTCATGTTAGGAAATTTGAGAATCAAGTGATTCAAACAATTGAGACCATTAAGAGGCATGAGAGCTTGATTTAGGAGAAGATCGAGGCTGGAAAAAAGCACCACGTCAATGCATTGATTGATGATGATTTCTTGGCAGGAAGTCAAGAGAGAGAAGCCCCAAGACAGCGATTTTCGGGTGGAAAATTCTCTATCACTCGGCACTTCTCATTCGCATCGATCGACACCAACCAGAGTGAATCGATCAACGGTGAAACCTACAGAATCAGTGGCTTCACGTGAATCGACTAACATCAATCGACACCGTTCTCGTGACATAAATCGACAGAGTGACAGAAGAATCGATCGACACTACACACTTAGCATCGATCGATAAGGGAGAAACCTGATTCGACTACCAAACCTTGATGCAAGTTTGATTGTACGTCCGACCGTGACAGTTTCAAAACAGAATAAAGACACATCTAAAGCTACGGATACTGATAGATAAGATGATGGACACTCAAAGAGGAGAAAAAAGATCCCAAAACATCAACGCAGAGAAGCCAATGAAAATGTTATAGATAGCTTTGCTAAAAGAGTTTTTTAATTTCCTCTAGATATTTCTTTTGATGAAGCTTATTATAGTCACAGATTATGGATGTTTTTCAGGGAAACAAAGGAGACCGATAATGGTATAGAGATAATGTTCAATCACCTCAGAGAGAAGATGATGCAGAGGACTTGTCTGAAGAAGAAAAGTGATCCTGGGAAGTTTGTAGTGCCATGTCTGATCAAAAGCAACGAGTTTCCCAACACCCTTTGTGACATTGGATCATCAGTGAGCATCATACCCAGAGCTATGGCGGAGAAGTTGAACCTGAGAGTGGAGCCTTCCAGTGATTCTTTCATTTTTGTGGACTGCTCTAGGGTAGATTCAGGGGTATTTGTTGAGATGTCCCACTGAAAATCCAGGACGTCTTAGTCCCGATAGAATTCCATGTGATGGACATATAAATTGGAACTCTTCTTTTTTACTTGGAAGTGATTTCGTGGCCACCGTAGGATCTATCAGTGACTTGAAGACGAACATGTTGTGCCTTTCCTTAATTGATCATAATGTGTATAATGAAATTTATAAAAATAAACATACCCTCACAAATTTGTGCAATGATGCTGAGATTGTGGCCACATGATTTTGCGATTACGAGTTTGGTGAGGAATCGGAAGAAGAAGCATCGATCAACGGCCTTACAGTTCAACAATCGATCGACACCCACCCTATAGAATCGATCGACACTCAAACATCCGAACAAGTCAACACCTACCATAGCGATTTCAATCACAACACAGCCTACCTCGAGTACGATGAAGAGTACAAAGACAAAGAAACAATTGAATACCGAGGGATTGCTATGGAAGAAGCTGGAGTTTTTCAAGTTTCCCATCAACCTGGGAAATAGACATCGATCGACGGCAACCATGCACCATCGATCGATACTGAGAATGAAGTAGAAACAAAACAAGATTCAACTGAAGAACGCGAAAGAGAATATGGTTATCTACAACCAGTTGAGTTCGGTATTATGAGAGATCCAGATGGTAACGCAAGAGCTAGGGATGGCAGAATTCTACATGTCACGAAGGAAGATGTGGCAGATATTCTTGCAATGGCTAATGGAGCTGGAAACCTTTTTGTCCACCAGTCTGATTATCGAGCATCGATCGACGGTCCACATACGCCATAGATTGACACCAATCCTGCTTACCAAGGATACGGTGGAGCTTACGAAGAATACGATGCAGATTACAGAGAGGAAGAGTTGATCGAGTCTCGCAGCCTGGCACTAGAAGAAGAAGATGATTGGGTAATGAACGCGAGAGTGGGCACTCGAGCATCAATAGTTGGCATATCTTGGCCATTGAACGACATCAAACAAAAACCAGAGCAATTACTTGGAGAAGAAGATACAGAAGATAGTTATCTCAGACCATATGAGTTTCGAATTTTCAGAGATACCGAAGGACGTGCACGAGATCTTTATGGGAGAATTCTCAGTCTACCTAAAGAGGATATAGCAGACGCCCTTGATATGTTTAATGGATCAGTAAATGTATTTGGACAACAGCAATAGACATCGATCGACGCACTGGCACCGACATCGATCGACAATAAGGATCCAAAGCACGAGCCGATCCAAACTCAACCATTGATCGACAACAAGAAGAATGCATCGATCGATACCACCATTCCAGGAGTCCATGAGTTATGTACATCTTACCCATTTAGTTCAGAAACTCCTGGACTGATCAGTTGGATAAATCCCCTACTGATAGACGGCCGCATATAGTATGGAAAGAGAGCATTTGATGCTGATGGTAGAAGAATTTTCTTTTGGTAAAGGAAAGATGAGTATAGCATTTACAGAGATGAGAATGGTAATGCACAGGATCTAGACGGAAGAGTTTTGAATGTGCAAGAAGAAGATATCAGGGCAGTACTTGAGAGAGCTACTATGTTTGAGTACAATTTCATATGTTTACCTGAATATGCAGCAAAGATCGCTATGTCCAGATAGAAGCAAGAAACATACATCAGAGCAGAGATTGACGATCTTGTGAATGAGATCTACAAATCTCAAGAGAGGTCATTAGAATATTTCTACAGGAGACTTGATGATGTATACTATCTAATAGACAAGTGCATCACCGGTTTGACCACACACATGGATGAAATAAAGCAAGATTTGGATACTGTTCAAAGACAGCATGCTAGTGGACCAGGTAGAGTGACATCGATCGACGGCAGCATCATGCCATCGATCGATACTGATTTCGACAGACAGAAGTACGCAACAGAAAAACAATTAGAAGACAGGTTCAATAAGATTGCTGCCTGATGAAAGAAGATATTTCTCAGAAATTGGAGGATATATCAGAATATACAGCTGCCAGACTTAGAATGCTACAGCGCAATATTAAGAATCTACAAAGGCGAATACATTCCGTGGAGGTTACTAAGGAGATCATAAAGAATGAGAAAGCCATAGGAGATGAAGCAATGAAAAGCTTCGTTGGTACATGGTTTCAGAAGAGAAAAGAAGATATAGACACTTGTTTTCCAAGTGTTTGCTCGTATGTGTTTTTGGCGGTTTGGAGAAAAGAGATTTATGAATTGGGGTCGTGTCGAGTTAACCTACTCGACATTCGACCGTTGATCGAAGGTCCTATAGGGGAGTCGATTGATGGTCTGTTATGTGACTCAATTTTCACTTAAGAAATTCGTAAGTGCATAAATAATTATTATATATTATTTGTTAATTAATTAATTATTTTTATTATATGTGTATATATATATTATTATCAATATATATTTTTTTCTTTTGTTTTATTTATTTTATTATTTTTATTTTTTCTTTTTTTATCTTTGTATGAACATTAAATTAGTGGGTTGCTTCCCACTGAACGATCGTGTAAAGTCGTTAGCTTGCGAAAAATGGGTTTATCATTCGGGGTCAGGCACCTCTAGACGCATGGTCTGAGTATGCGGAATTTCAGCTTTAGCCCAGTAATGTTTCACTCTCTGCCCATTCACCATGAAATTGTCTCCTTTAGGATTAAATAGGATGATTGTCCCGTAAAGCATAACTTCTTTAATGGTGAAGGGTCCAGACCAACGAGAACATAGTTTTCCGGGAAGGAAAGTCAAACGAGAGTTGTACAGGACTCTTGATCGTTCGGTTCGAAATGCCGTGAAATAATTTTTTTGTCGTGGCAGGCTTTCGTTCTCTCCTTGTACAATTTCGAATTCTCGTAGGCGCGGTACCTAATATCGTCTAGCTCATTTAGTTGAATTAATATATTTTCTGCTGCGGTTTTAGGATCAAAGTTTATCGTTTTATGGCCTATTCTGCTTTATGCGCTAGTTCTACAGGGAA
The DNA here is from genome assembly GCA_905132885.1 of Moricandia moricandioides. Lineage (NCBI taxonomy): Eukaryota > Viridiplantae > Streptophyta > Magnoliopsida > Brassicales > Brassicaceae > Moricandia > Moricandia moricandioides. Next base: position 110,583 of record CAJHQQ010000805.1, on the reverse strand, counting down.
ATGACATGCTTTTACATAGATTAGGTGAAATGGGGTAGTTCCTAATGGTGTTCGGTATGCCCAAAGTGCATCATTTACCTTCAAAGACCAATCTTTACGAGTGATCCTACCGTCTTTTCAAGGATTTCTTTGATCTGATAGTTGGATACTTCTACTTTTCCGCTGGTCTGAGGATGATAAGGTGTACCTACTCAATGGTGAACTCCATGTTTCTTAAGTAGTTTTTTGAACACTTTGTTAATGAAGTGCGTACCTCCATCGCTTATTATGATTAACGGAACTCAAAATTTGGGAAAGATAATAATCTTAAATTGTTTAACGACTACGGCAGCGTCATTTTGTGGAGTTGCTATCGCTTTCACCCATTTAGATATATAGTCTACAGCGACAAGAATGTATATATTTCCATGTGAAGAGGGGAAAGGGCCCATGAAATCGATGCCCCAGCAATCAAACACTTCAACTTTGAGTATGAAATTTTGTTCCATTTTGTTTCTCTTGCTGATTCTCCCTCTTCTTTGGCAGGGGTAGCATTTCGCTACGTAGGCTTGAGAATCTCAAAACATAGTTGGCCACCAAAAGCTTGCTTGTAGGATTTTTGACATTGTCTTAAAAATAGCAAAATATCCGGCGTAATCGGATCCATGACAATGATACAAAATTTCTGGAGTTTCGCTTTCAGCAACACACCATTTGTATAAGTCGTCAGAACAGTGTTTATAAAGATAAGGTTCATCCAAGTGATATCTCCGGACTTGTCTCAAAAGTTTCTTTTTATGATATATTTATAAGAGTTTGGGTTCTACTTCAGCCGCAAGATAGTTTACTATATCTGCATACCAAGGTCTATCAATGGTGTTCATTGCACCCCCCCCCCCCCCGACTTAAACTTCTACCTCCGGGAGAATCATCATTTGGAATTGAATAATTAGAACTGGCGTTGATATCTATCGAAATGATTATTTCATCGGCCTTCACAAATGTACTGTCGGTCGACAGTGTATGGACAGCATCGATCGATGCTTTACGGCTATAATCGTTTCATGGGCTAAGCATGTTGTCGATTGATTCCACTTCATGTGCCGAACTGACTCTACCAACCAAAGTTGACTATGTTAAATAGACATTTTCTGTGGGTAAGAAATCATCTATAGGGATGTAGTCATCAATTCTTATTCTTGACAAGTGATCTGCGACTCCGTTTTTTTTCTCCTTTGTTGTCTTTTACTTCTTTATTGAATTCTTGGAGAAGTAGAATCCATCGTAAAAGTCTCGGCTTAGCGTTCTTTTTGTTCATTAAGTATTTCAATGCCGCGTGGTCGGTGTGAACAACTACTTTTGAACCTACTAGATAGGATCAGAATTTCTAGAAGGTGAATACCACGGCCAATAACTCTTTTTTCTGTTGTCACATAATTGCTTTGCACATCGTCTAGAGTTATACTGGCGTAGTATATAGCATGCAACGTTTTGTTTTTCTTTTGCCCAACTACTGCGCCTATAGAGAAATCGCTGGCGTCGCACATAATTTCGAATGGTAGATCTCAGTCTGGTGCTTGGACAATAGGGGCGGATAAGAGCGCTGATTTAATTTCTTTAAAGGCGTCGAGACATTCAGGTGTAAAATCGAATTCCACCTCTTTGCACAGAAGTTCAGTAAGGGGTCTAGCAATTTTGCTTTTATGAATCACCTATAGAATCCAGCATGTCCTAGAAAACTACTAACATCTTTTACATTAATGGGTGGTGGCAGTCCAGTCATTACTTCAACCTTTGCCTTTTCTACCTCAATTCCGGCTGCTGAGACCTTGTGTTCCAAGACAATTTCGTTGTTAACCATAAAATGGCATTTTTTCCTAGTCCAAAACCAGATTTTTCTCTTCGCATCTAGCTAGTACATTACACTGGCTATCGAGACATGTTATGAATTTTGGACCATATATGGAGAAGTCGAAATCCTCGATCATATCGGTGAATATCGACATCATGCATCTTTGGAAAGTTGGAGGGGCATTACAGAGTCTGAATGGCATCTTGCAATAGGCGAATATTCCATAGGGACAAGTAAAGGTGGTCTTTTCTTGATCTTCCGGATGTTTTGGAATCTGGATGAATCTTGAATACCCGTCGAGAAAAAAGTAGTATTTGTGGCTTGCAAGCCTTTCTAACATCTGATCGATAAAGGGTAAAGGGAAATGATCTTTTCATGTGGCAGCATTTAGCTTCTTGTAATCAATACACATTCTGTGTTTGGTGACAGTTCTAGTATGGATCAATTCTCTTTTTCATTCTTTTCCACTGTAATTCCTCATTTCTTTGGGACAACATGAACCGGACTGACCCAGTTGCTGTCTGAGATCAGATAAATAACGCCTGCTTATAGAAGTTTCATGATTTCCTTTTTAACTACTTCCTTCAGGTTGGGGTTCAATCTCCTCTGATGCTTGATGGATGATTTGGATTCATCATCAAGGTGTATCATGTGCATGCATAAATCGGGAGAGATTCCCGGGATGTCATCTAACGAATATCCGAAAGCCTTGCGGTGCTTCTGAAGTTTATTCAGCAACAATGCTTGCTCTCCGCTACTCAAGTTTCCATTTATTATGACAGGATAAGAATTTTCGTGAAGAAAATCATATTTAAGACCGGCTAGAGGTGGTTTAAGCTCTATTTTAGGTGTGTTTGCCTTGCTCTAGTCGCCGGTCACACTATGTTGTCAATCGATGGTCGTATCGGTATGTCAATCCACGGGGATTAATAGATCGAGTTCTTTAAGATCGACAATAAAAAAAATTTCTATGGCATCCATTAACCTTGTATACTCTCCAGCGCGATCTTCTAACGCAGAGATGTCACCTTCAGGAGATATGATTGCTCTCTCTCGAGGTTCATTTGAGCACATATCTATGAATGATTCTTGTACTAGGTCGGAAAGATAATCGATATGGTAGGTTTGACCGTTGATCAAAGGTTGTTTTATTATCTTTTCCATGTCAAAGACAATCGATATCTTCCCGATGTTGAGGCATATACGTCCTTCTCTGACATCAATGATCGCCCCGGGAGTGGCTAGGAAAGGTCTTCCCAAGATATTCGGGTTCCTAGGTTCTCGCTCATATTTAAGCACTATGAAATCTGCAGGTGTATCGCAGTTATGAATGCGTATGGGCACGTCCTCAAGTACATATTTTGGAATTCTAGTGGATCTATCAACTAAAACGAGATTGACCCTGGTAGGTTGAAACTGTGTTAGCCCGAGGGTGATTGCAACTGAATAAGGCATAAGGTTTACACTAGAGCCTAAATCGCAGATGGCTCTTTGAAATCTCTCATCGCTAATAGTGCATTCCAAAACGAAACTACCAGGATAACGGAGTTTGACTGGAGTTTTTCCTTGAATAATTTTGCTCACTTCTTCGGATACCATCGTCACTTAGTGTTCTGATTCATGGAATCTTCGCGATGCTGCATCTTTCACGTACTGCTTAATGGTTGACAAGATGTGAATGGCATCGCTTAGCGGCATCTCAATGTTTACTTTGTCAAACGGTTTCTTTCATATTGCTTTTTCAAGCTTCTTCTTCTTCTTAGCGTTTTTTGGAGGGAAGGGGGGTTTCGATTGGTAGACCTTTGTCGTAACCGTTTGGGCTTGTTCTAGGTCAGAGTGTTGATCGATTCTTGCTTCATAGCATCAATCGATTATAGGTTCGGAGTGTCATTCGTTTCTCGGTAAGGAGTTTTGATCGATCTCTTCTACGTCTGTGTTCTTTCCCATAAGTTCAGTAAATAATTCCTCAAGGTCGTCAGTTTTGTCAAATACTTCAGTTGTGGGAAGGATTTCAAGATCTTTCTCGTCAATTTTGAGCGGGATGGGGTGTGATTTTTGTTTTTCATTTGATACGATTTTCTCAAACTCATCGATGGTGATGCTCTCTTTAACGCCATGGGTGAATTGTCTACCGCTTCGTAAAGCTACAACATTGCAATGGCTCATGGGGTTAGCGTCTGTTTTACCAGGTAAAAATCCGTCCTCTCTCCTAATGGACATAGCATTACTCGCCACTTGATTGTCGCTCCTCCTAATGTGTTCGCTCAGAGTTTTGAATTTTTCTGTCATCTCTGTGTATATCAGATCCAACTTCTCATTGAGGTTGGCGGCTATTCTACGGTTTCCGGTGAAGACGATTCATTTTTGACCTTGAACTTCTTTTGTGTCTGTCCACACTATTATTGTAGTTGCCTGTGAAATTGCCAGCGCATTCCCTAAATCGTTGATCGTTCAGGTTCATCATCTAAGAACTCAACTTGTTTTTGGAAGGGAGAAACGGCATCGTCCTCACCATAATGTTTAGACAAGCCATATCTGTCCAGAAAGGTCGCAACTTCTGCCCGAGTTTTTCTAACTCAGAACGAGTGCTTCTCCTCCGCGAACATTGGTGGTTCCTTCTTTTCGGTGTCTCTCTTTTTGAAAGCTCTACCTAAAGCTGTGTTTTCTATCAGCCTTTTAGAACTTGAAGGGCTTCGGGTGCCGAAGTTCCCCTTGCTGGCTGTATCAAGGATGGTTTGATTGTCTAGGTTTAGTCCTCTATAGAAAGTGTTGATGAGTTGGGGTTCCGAGAATCCATGGTGCAGGCATGAAAGCTGGTAGCTCTTGAACCTCGTCCAGGTGTTTTTAAAAGATTTGCGGCTACCTTGAATGAATGTGGATATTTCTCTCCTTGCTTCCCAGTATCTCTCCTCGTCAAAGAAGTGATTGATGAAGGCGCTTCTAATATCCTCCCAACAAGTCAGGGATCCTGGTGGTAGCTGGCTCAGCCACCTCCTGTCGTCACCTTCTAGGGAGAAAAGAAAAGGTTTGCAGCTATTGAAATCGTCATTCACCATGTCGTCTAGCGTCTCGATGTAATCGTTCGGGTGTTCAGTAGGAAAATCACTGAATTGATTTTTTGTGTGCCATAATTAAGAAGTCGATATAAAGCTCAGAGTTGCATGTATGATTATCAGATAATCGAATTGCGGACCTTTTAGAATGGGTCCTGCTGGGGTTTAGGTATTCGAGCGTTGGCAATTCATGGTTTTTATCACTCTTTGGAGATTTAGTGATTTGATTGGGGATTGCAGAATTATGATAATTAATTAGTTGTCTTGCTTCGTTGCTTTTATTGTTCATTGGTTCTATAAAGACTACTTTCTTGTTATCAGAATCAGAAAATGCGTACTTACCAGCTTCCGGCTGATCGGTATCGATCGATGGAGATGCAAAGGTGTCGCCCAACAGTAATGGACCAACGTCAATCGATTTCGGATGAGCTCCGTCGATCGATTCTTGTCGTCCTGGATCCATATCCTCTCCTTTATGTACCTGCATCATGAGGTTTAGAGAAAGAATAAATTAGTAGACAGTAAAGTAAAATCTAGACAATATTCTAAACGGAATCTAATGGCAATAAGAAAGAGTCCCCGGCAACGACGCCAAATTTGATGTGGGGTTTTATTTCACTTTCAAAGTAACCATATTTCCCACTTTAACTCTCTCAAATAAGAGGTTCAGTGTAGTACTTAGGGATCGAATCCACATAGACTCTAAGATTGCACAATAGACTTATTGTTTTCAAATTAAGGCTAGATGAATTATAATAATAACAATAATTAAAAAAAAGCGATTTAAATATTGGTTTGGTTTGTGAAGATCAAATTAAGAGAATAAACTTAGAGGAAATTCTTAGGTAAGATTAGATACTACAAATTAATAGATTGCTAGGGTTTTAATTAAGCATCGTTCTTGAACTCAAACCTTAGCGTCTAGGAGATCACTCTCGTGTATCTCAATTGTATCAATCGACATCCATTAGGTAGTATCGATCGATGCTCATTCTAAACAGTACTGGTTTCGCGGTGTGATGGGTTCTCTTGATTTCCAATTCAACTCTCCATTATTACCGGTTATTTGGATTTTTTAAGATTGATTTCAGGTTATAACCAAGCTCTCGCTTGCGTTATATAACCCTAATTTCTAAGGTTGAGTTGATCAAGTTCAACTAAGCATTAAGAGTAACTTAAACAAAGAACCAAGAAGATTACCCTAACAATTCTAGAAAGTCAGCAATACATTATTACCAGTGGATAACCCTAAATCTAACAATGAACTACTCAGAAATAACAATAAAGAACATGGTTAAATACTGAATAAATTGCATATAATAAACTTTGTAAAAAGATAAGGAGTTCAAGATCTTCTATTTAATGTTGATCAGATCTCTCTCTCCAATAGATGTAGCAAGGTGTTCCAACTCTTAATTCTAAAATTCTTTTGTCACTTAGAAGACAACTCTTTCTTAGATCTTCTAGGCTTAGGTTAAAACTAAGATAAAAAAACCCTAAAAATAGTCTAAATTTTGGCTAGGGACTTGTCTTGCAAATGATGGAACTTATGGGTAAAACTTGTAATTTATCAAGCTTTCATTAATCTTGCAGTCAACTTGGCTGTCGAACGACACATAGTGTGTGGCGTTGATCGATGGTTCACTCACAAAACTAGATCCGACTCTGAGTTTCTGGCTGAGCATCCTAAATGCTCAAAAACGACCTGAAAGCTCCAATTGCTTCCAATGAGTACCTAGACCTGAAAATAATCTAAAACAGTACCAAATGGATATAAAAGACTCTAAAAATACTCTATATATCATAGGTGGAATAGTTAAAATCCATGGCATATCACCCCTGCTGCTGCTGCTTATGATGATGATGACCTTGCATGGTCTGCTGCATTTGATGCATTTGCTGTTGCATGAGTGCCATTGCAGCGGCGAGGTCATCATGATTGCAATGATCACCCATAGTGGTGGTAGTTGGCCTTGGCTGTTGACGGTTTTGTCTTTCTAACCTTGCGAGTTCTTGGTTGCTGAATGTAACTAGTTCTCCTTGTGCGTTTCTCCGAGTATGTCTACTGGTCATGCACATGGAACATTTGCTGCAACAAATAGTATATAGCAATTTAGAAGTCTTAGACTAAATATATAACCAAAAAATAAAGGTAAAAGGCTGGTCCCCGTCGCAACGGCGCCAAAACTTGATACACTAAAATTGGATCTCGCTACTATCAAGTTAAAAGTATTGTTGTAATATGTCTAGATTCAATTCCAGAAGACCAGTTTACAGTTTACTTTTGTAGGATCAATATCAAGCTAAAAAAATAATGTGGTTGTGGGTAGTTTATTGTAACAACCAAGTAAGACAATGGAATATGTTTTCAATTGATTAAAGAGCCAGCCTAGGGTTACTTCATCGGGTGTCAAATGCGTGCAAGCCACGCAATTATTCAAGTTTGATTTTAAACTAACCTAGAACTCGGATCACTCAAGATAGAACAGCCCATCTCTTCCCTTTGTGAATCGATCTCGATACGTAAACTCTCGCTTGGATCAAGATTCAGCAGCAACCCTTAGAGATCCAGCCCGATAAGTTTACAAAACACCCTATTATATACTCTCGCTGATTAGGGATAAAAATCTTATTCATAACAGATCTAGCAACCTATCTCATGGTTAATGGAAAAGTTAAACTTATATGCATACAGTTAGTGATCGGTTTAATGCAAGCAGTAAGAGCAGTTATGAATAAATAAATCGATAGATACACTTATCTATGCTTAGCTCGCGGTTTCAACACCCTAGAACCCTAGACTAACTAGCTGACTACTAAGCCATAACACAAGAACACAAAGGCATAGAATATGAATAATACTTCATGAGATTAATAATAGAAATAAGAGGGTTGTGAGGTGCTGAATATGGTCCTATAAGGAGGATCTTAAGATGAGTATATCGTCGAATTAAACTACCATAAATTTTCTAATGAAAGGACGGAGCGATTGATTCATGAATCACATAAATGTACTAAGATCATTTGACAAGCCAAAAGGCATAACAAGCCTTCAAAGACACTTTCGCGTGTTTTGAAAGCAGTCTTCCACTCGTCTACTGGGTCGATACATATTTGATGTAGCCATTTTTAAGACTGATTTGGAGAAGATTGTTACAGTCCCAATCTGGTCGCGTAAGTCATCCAATCGTGGTATAGGAAAACAATAGCGGCCAATGATTTTATTTTTTGCTCGACTATCAACACACATTCCCCAAGAACCACCTTTCTTGGGGATTAACAACTCGTGGACTTAATCTCTCACGTAGGAAGCCATTAGTGACGAACTCTTCCACCTGATTCCCTTAACTCCTCATGCTCGCTAGGACTCATCCAATAATGCGACCGGTTGGGTAGTGCAACATCATGGACAAATTCAATACGGTGCTGGATATCGTGTAGAGGCAGTAATCCTTCAGGATGGTCATTGGGAAACGTCAGCAAACTCATGAACAAGGCTCATAAAAGCTGGATGAACATTTTGAAACTGGTCAGTTCTTGTTGCTTTGGTGACAAGTATGAAGACAATCCCTTCTTCATGCAAAGGTTTTTATTAGTTTTGGAGAGAAGATCAAGACTCCTTTAGATATTTTTATTGGAACTCCATTGTTTCTTAACCTTATTAAATTTATGCATTATATTCAGATATTTATTATGCTTTGCTTGATAATATCTGAATAGTTCTCCTTGTTAGATTTAGGGTTTTATTAGGTTTTATATGTATTGCTAAACATAGAACTGCTAGGGTGAATCCATAAGGATCATTCATCAGAATTGATCTCATTGCTTATGTTCTAGAGTAGCTAACTAGAACCATGAATCTAGGATATAGATAAATACAACAGTAGAATCAATATCTGATAACAATTTCTTTGAGCTAGGTTGTAAGATGCATGCGAAAGCTGGTCTAGATTAACTTAGTGAACATATCGATTAGGAAGACAATGCTTTTCTAAGGTAGTATCAATCGACACTGTTACCATGTATCGATCGACACTCGTTCTTTGCTCACAACGCAACGGCTGGATCAAGACTTAGTCATCTGATTAGAATTTCAGTGATAGCTGGATATCTTAGTTTAGTATTCGAGTTCTAGGAAGGTTTACCACACATCCTTAGCATCTATATCACAATGCTGTAACCTGAAACCCTAGATCTAGCTAGTTATTCTCATAAGTTTACAAACCAATTCTCAATAAATATCTATTGTTTACTGCTTTACTATTACTTTTCTAGCTTAATCTTAATATTTATAAGTCTGTTGTGTGCTTATGCTCTATGTGGATTCGATCCCTAAGTATTACAATTGATCCTCTTATTTGAGAGAGTAAAGTTTCTCATAGGGTTATTTGAGTGATATCACCTCTCCTCACCGCCGTTTCTCCTCAAATATGCCTCTCCCCGCCGCCGCCGTCAACCGATGAAGGTTAGTTCTTTCTCTTTGGGTTTTGTTAGGAAGTGGTTGGGATTCCGGCTAAGGCTTGGTTAGGGTTATGGTTAGGGTTTGGTTAGTTTTGGTTAGGGTTTGGTTAGATTCAGTCAGGATTTGGTTAGGGTTACAGTTTGGGTCGGTAAGGGTTCTGGTTAAAGTTGGTTAGGGAAGGTTGAGGTGTTGTTAGTTTTTTTGGTTTCCATGTTTTTTTTGGTTGGCATAATTAATGAAATTAATTTTAAATTTATTTTTATTGTTTTACTAATATTTTTATCTTCACAGATGTCAGGTGATGATTATTCTCAGGTTTTATTTGCTAATAGAAGGAGTCTGTCAACTGTTCCTACTACTTCGGTGAGAATGGGTTAGAGTTTTGGTACACCCAGATACCGTCTCTAGCTCCGGCCCCAATACCCGAGCCTGCCATGCAACAACCGTGGCAGATGAACTGACTATTGAGATTCTTTTGGGTAGTCGCGGACATGATTGTGTTCCTCACCTCCATCCTGATAGTCCTGTCAAAACGGTTTGGTAAGTTTTAAATTTTTCTTTATTTTTAATAATTATTTTGTTAGTTTTGGTTGTAATTTTCAGCTTTATTTGTTTAAGTTTGATGAAGACGGGAGTGTTGCGGCATCGGTCCGTCAAATCTTTGAAAGAGATTTTAAAGAACTGCATGCTAATTGGAAGAAAAAACTAGCGAGGTTGTGAAGCGATGGTTTAGTTGTTTTGCGGTAATTGATTAATTTCATTAAAAAAATTAATTTTAATTTATTTATTTCTGCTAATTTGCTTTTTGGTTTTTCAGAAAATGTATCATTTGGAATCAGGTTTAGCAGGGGTCATCCCCGAAGCATATGAGGTCAAGTTGAAAGTTCAAATGTCTCGACAAGTGGGATGGTGGAAGGCTAAGTGGCGGATCCATGGCGATGATGCTATGCCTTTGTGGTTTGACAAAGGCGTATGGCAGGGTCTTGTCACTTATTGTCAAGATCCAGGAACTAAAACCAAGAGATGTAATAGTCGGGCTGCCTGTTACTCTGATCTTCACGGACATGGACCGTGTAAGCATCGTTCCAATCAGACATCTTTCAGAGACCGCACATGAAAGATTGTAAGTTTCTGTTTTCTTTTAGTTAATTTACATTTGAGATTTCACTCATTTTTATAAATTTAGGCTGAGGTAACTGGGTGTTCTATTCCTGATTTACTTGCGGTTCTCGAGCAGACTAAACGAAACCCAGATGGATCTTTCGTTGATGGCAAAGTTCAACAGCTCTACAATGATGTGACTTCTATGTTTGGGGAGTTATCACAGGCTACTAGTGATGATCCCGAAAGCACTGGCTCTGGTGGCCACTCCCTAGCTACAAAGAACAAGCTTTATTACGAGGTATTTGTTACAATTTTGATGTTAAGTTTTTAAAAATCTGATTTGATATCTTTATTTTTTTTATTATGTAGGGTTCTCCCCGCAAAAAGAGACGAATATACGGAGTCAGTTCTATAATGAAATCTTCTGCATCTGCTACTTTTGCTTCGTTTTCTTCTAGTGTTTTTTTTTTTTTTTACTCAGGAGGTGTCTGGGCGGGAAATCGGCCAATTCCTACGTCAACAGAGGCCAACGGTCCCGATCAGTACATAAACACATCACATGTGCGAAAACATACATCAACTAGTACAAAATTCAATTTTCATACATGAACTTTCAAAATTTGGTTTTAACATACATTGACTTAATTTCCGTTAGTCAAGCGTTACAAAATATGAATTGTCTTTAATCCGGTAATAAAAAATTGGTCATTTCCTACATCAACAGAAGCCATGTTCGTGTCTGGGTCAGGTTCGGGTATTTAAGATACAAAAAAAAGACAAGAAATACCCAACTCGCATCAAATTTAGCCAAACTCCATCATATTTATCTAAATATTTGAAAAATAACTAAAATAAAACTATTAATAATTAAAATAAAATACTTTTAAACTCTAAATCTTATATGTAAAGCTTCATATTACTTGGAAATGTTACCGGGTTAACGAGAACTCATATTTGTAACGTTTGACTAACGTAAATTAGGTCAATGTATGATAAAACCAAATTTTGAAAGTTCATGTATGAAAATTGAATTTTGTACTAGTTGATGTATTTTTCGCACAGATGATGTGTTTATGTACTGATCGGGACCTATAGCCTCTGTTGAGGTAGGAATTGGCCGATTTCCCGTGTGTGGGATGTAGACCCACCTAATCCCCCCAGACCCGGGACCAGTCGGCGCTAATACCTTATATGGCGTAAAGCATCCCGTAGTCGGGACTCGAACTCGTGATGGCGGGCACCTCAGCTGAGGTTCCTTTACCTTCTGAGGAGCCTCAGCTCAAAGTTTCAGAAGATCAAAGTTTGAAGAAGATAATCGAGGAGCAATCTGTTTTTATCCAGACGCAGAAAGATCAGCTACAGAGCCAAGGTAATCATATCAGGAAATTAACCGTTGTTGTTAACTATGCAGCTTTCAAAGATTCTACTATGGCGAGCATTTTCCAGACTGAAGACGGAACCGATGAAGAAGATGATTCCGAAGAAGTTTAGTTGTTTATTTCTATTTTATTTAAAACTTATTTTCATAAATGTTTCTGAAATGAGTTTCAAATTTTGTTTTTAATTATGCTTTCATTGAATTAAGTTTATTTTATTAATATTATTTATAAGAATTTTTAAAAGAAAAAATATTAATATTAATATTAATAAAATTTATTAATATATTTGACAACCCTTGCATGTCCTCGCAAATTTGCAAGGAACAAAATCCTCACAAATTTTCCAACAACTACTTCACTTGGAAATTGGCGAGGGTATGTTCCTTGCAAACCTGGGAGGGTGTGTTCCATGCAAATTTGCGAGGGAAAGTACTGCTCGCAAATTTGTAACGAAATATGTTCCTTGCAAATTTGTGAGGGAAATGATGTCATCGCAAACTTGTGAGGGGTTTTAGTTTCCTCACAAATTTGCTAGGCAATTTTTTTCTCGCAAATTTGCAAGGGATTTTGTTTCTTCACAAATTTTCAAGGGAGTTGCGAGTGGTTCTAATTTGCGAGTAAGGATTTGCGATTTGCAAGGGAATTGCCATGATTTTATTCCTCTCAAATTGCTGTGTTTCTTGTAGTATGTTAAGAAACCTGTCATGAATGAATCTCCGATAAATTTCCCAAGGTCGGCCAAGGCGGAGATGACAAGCATCCATAAGGACATATTACTATAAAATTTGTCTTTGTAACAATTCCCAATAGAGAACGTGATGAGAGCACAGCGCATGACAAAAAGAAAAATCACAATCTTGTTGCAACTATGCAAGTTTATATGGTGAAGGATGAGGTTCATCTTTGATGTCAATTTTAGTAATGGCATCATAAGCAATGACGTTCTCACAACTTCCAGAGTCTTGCGAGACAAGTCTGGGCTTTATCAGCAATTCCTACAGCACTTAACATTTTTTCCCTCAAGGTCTTTATGGTAATATAGATTATCTCTATTGTTGAGAAAAAACTTGACATGAATAGGATTTATTGCCAGTGTTCCCTTAGATTATGTGGTATCTTTGAAAAACAAAGAACAATAAGGTTTTGAAGGGTATGGATGAAAATCCACTCCACACTCTTGGCCTCACAGTACTAGAGGAAATAACAGGGAAAAAAAGCAAATCTAAATGAAGAGAATTTTGAGATTTCAAGGGTGTCTCATCACGTCCTACTTCCAATGTATTCAGATCTTCCAATTTGTCATACTTGTTGATTCCGAGTTTAGTTAATCTGGTTTAGAAGACCGAAACTTGGTTTGGGGTTATTACGAAGACGTTTTCTGATTGATGTCGTGAGATTAAACTGTTTACAGGAAGGTTTAGAGAAAAGAAACGTACAAGCGATTTTCTAAGATCTATTGTTCTTGTCGAAACCCTAGATTGTTTGCCAACTTTGTTTCTTCCCCTCTACTCTCCTTTCATAGATCCATCCTTCCTTCTCCTTGTTTTCCCTAAATTGTTTTCCCCCTAATGGAATGGGCCCATGATCGGGCTTCAGTGGGCTTTTTGGCTCAAAGAAGTGATCCCAAGGTCAATTTGATGGCCAGAGAGAACGCATGTCTTTATTCCAACCACTCTATCGACACTTATGCAGCAGCCGGGTCGACCCCGATCGGCTCGACGACGGTAATAGTTCAAATCTTCGTTGTTGGACGGGACTTGTTGAGGGTATGTAATTCCTCTCCAACAGTAAGTCCCCCATTAATTCATTGAGCGGTGCATGCTCAGCTCGATGGACTAGCAAGAGTAGGTATGGAGAATAACAGAATTGGCTGCCTCCCTTTGGGCGATCGCTCGGAGAATCCATACGTGAGATGATTCCTTTTGTTCGTTCAAAACATTCTCATGTTCGGTTAGGGCCATTCGGTTGGATTGGTTCGACCGTCCCTGTTTTCTATGGATAATTAATCGATGATTTTCAATTTTCATTGGGAACAAGGCATCTTAGTAGGACTAGTAGGCCCGATAGGTCTAATCATTATGCTGTCCTCGAAGCCCGCGCCTTTTTCTATTAATAGAGCCTCCCCCTCTTTGTTCATTCACTTTCTCCTGATTCTGAAAAGGTACTCTCTCTCTCTCTCTCTCTCTCTCTCTCTCTCTCTCTCTCTCTCTCTCTCTCTCTCTCTCTCTCTCTCTCTCTCTCTCTCTCTCTCTCTCTCTCGATCTCTATTTTGTTTTACCGTCGTTCTTCATTTTCGATTTTCCTGATTTTCCTGTTGCCTATCCTCTTGCTACGGTCGCGAGAATGATTTCATCTTCCCAAAAAGGTATTCTCTGTCTGAGAAAGGGAAGGGCGTTCGGACTGCTCTGAGTCCCCTGAGGGAAATGCCGGTCGGCCAGAAATTACTTGGTTCCGCGATTAAGGCGCATCACAACACCTCTGACAGTGCAAGCCTCCTCAATCTAGAGCGAACCCCCGATACCGAGGATCCGCTGCGAAGGGGTGGGGATAGACGATGTTCCAAGGATGCTGAGATGGGATTTGATCGCACCGAGGATGATTCTTCGATGGGGGATGACGCAGAAGGTCGTTCACCCGGATCTGGGCCTATCGGGATTGGAAAAGATGGGGAGCAATTTCTGGATATTGTGATGGCCGATTGGGGTGCTAGCGAGTTTGAGTCAGCTGGGCGATTGATCATGTTTTATTATTTATTGCGACGGGAAAAAGAACTGTAAGACCCGATCCTGGATCATTAGCCCAACTTGGATCCGCCGCCTTACTTGTCTACGAATAGACCATTTAGTTCGATCCCATGACTAATATTTTGCTAAATCATTTTCAATCATATGAGGTTGATTCAATCGATTCATGTAACTCAGTAAACCTCTAAGATCAGATAGAAAGAAACAGTCATTGCATAGATATAAGCTGGATATTCAATACATAAGTTCAGTTTGCACTATAGGCTATCATAGGTTTGTTCCTAATCCGTTATACCCACACACCACACATCTTCACACGGCTGGAGTCTTCATGGTTCCTTAGCCTTACCATGATCCATGTCAGATCCTGAAATCATACACATCACAACACAAACATGTAATTACAATCCCATATCCTAACAACATGTCTATATTGCATGGTTCGGTTCACCTAACTAGATTCCACAACCTAACCAATGAGGACTTAACCTCAGTATCATACTCAGATACTATCTAGGATGATCGATATTGCCCAACCAACACATGGGCAATCGATCTTATGGTCATCTAACCCCTTGGTCTCAACCATCCAATGGGCTACCCTTGTTACTGGTCCAAAATCGACCCCTTACAAAAATGCTCCAAAATCTAATTAAAATTCATGATAATTCATGATAAATCCCCACTAAGAGATTCCCATGATCAGAATCCAACGAATCCATGCGGACCATGTTGGACCCGAACATGATCAGTCCGGACAAGGCCAAGGACTATGTCCTGATCTGGCCCAGTATGGAACCAATACTTTTGAGTCTGATTTAATAGACACAACCGGAATAGAGAGAAGGATAGACACATCAATAAAAGAAAAGGGAGAGATGGATTCAGTCTCACCAAACCGACCAAAACACACACGGATGCATCCGTGGCTATGGAGGGTTGGTTCGGACCAAACCACTCACCTTGGGTGTATGCTCTGGAGTGCTCATACCCTTCTCCAAATCCTTCTCCTTGCCTCTTGTTCCCATCATGGATCGATTACACTTCCCACAGAGAAACTTCCCATTGCAAGTAAACCACACACACACGGCCTTGCCTTAATCGCCTTCTGTCTTCCTGATATCATTTGGTTCAATTGGGATCTGATGATACCCTGAAGCCAAATCAATCTTAGAGAACCACTTTGCACCTTTGAGCTGATCCAGCAACTCATCTATCCGAAGCAATGGGTACTTGTTTTTCACAGTCACTCGGTTTAACCCTCGATAGTCAATGCACAACCTGAAACTACCATCCTTCTTTTTCACAAAGAGGACTTTTCCAACAATTCCTCAAGTTGCTTCTTTAGCTCGGCCATCTCGACAGGAGCCATACGATAGGGACTTTTGGATAATGGGACCGTCCCTGGTTCCAGTTTTATTATGAATGGGTCCGACCTATCAGGGGGAATGCCCTGTAGCGCCCTAAACACATTATGGAACTCGCGGACCAGCGGTATTCCCTCCGGGTCACCACCCCCTACAACCTCCTTAGTGGCGATTGTGGCTAGATAAGCTTCACAACCCTTCCTCAGCATCCTCTCAACAGGGATCGCTGACACCACCAACAATCCAGAGATCGGACGTATACCTTGGAACCTGTTCGGGGACCCACACCAACTCTTAAACTGCACTCGCCCCCGGTGACAGTCTAGAGTGGCCGAATTCTTTCCAAACCAATCCATACCTAATATCACCTCGTCATTCTTTTGGTGGACAACCACAAGATCCACAGGCATGACCATGTCTTGGATCACCACTGGGATGTCCTGAATCACCCCTAGTGAATTCATTACTTGCACACCGGCCGCATTCACTACCCCAGCACAATCCCCCGATCCCAACTGGAACAACCCCTTTCCGAGCATCCATGGACTCACAAAGCTATGTGTAGCTCTAGTATCAAAAAGTACGTGTGTTTCCACACCACCAACAATTAGGGTCCCTACACATGACCCAGTCTATGTATCTAACCATTCTAAGTTTCGTACCATGCAATCCTACTGAACTGAAAAAGATCAAAATCAGTCTTATTACCAGTGATCGCTTGGAATGGTCCAGCCTTGTCCACCTCTCTGGAAAATTCGTACAACCACGGGGCTGATGACTTTCCACAGTTCTGATCCGGCCTACTAACCTCTCCTCGGCTTTTGCTTGACCCGGTTGAAAGCTTAGGGCAATCCTTACGAAGATGCCCCTTCTTCCCACAGTAATGGCACATTCGGGTGTCTCCACTCGCTCCTTGCTCTTGTCTAGGGCAATCACGGGCTGAGTGATCCATCTTGACACTGCGGAGACAAGGTCCCATTGCTCTCCAGCATTCACCACCATGGTGTCTTCCACACTTAGGACAAGCAGACCTACCAATTGAGGTTTTACCCTCCTCGGCATGGTCCCTCTTTCTCTTACGGTCACAACCATGACCACTACAAACCACTTGGCTCCTAAGTTTCAGCTTGGCGTCCTCAGCTAGATTAGACTCCAGCATGGCCATCCTTTAAACCAACTCAGAGAAAGTGTGAAAGGTCTGGACCGAGCAGTAGGTTCGGAGTTCAACCCTGAGGCCTATTATGAACCGACGAACCTGGACTGGCTCATCCTCTAACTCCTTACCCATATAACGCCTGAGTCGGTTGAATTCCTCCTCGTACTCCCGGACTGTCCTGCGTCCCTGGACCAAGTCAAAAAACTTAGCCTCTAAACGATCCCAAGCCTCAGCCGGGAAGTACTTGTGGTTGAACTAACCTCAAAGTCTGCAAAACTCTCAATAGTACCATTAGTACGCTTGTCCAAAGCTAACCACCTGTTGTGAGCATCACCTTCCAAGAAATGAACCGCAACGTCCTTCTTGTAATCCTCTAGACAACGGGTTGAGCTAAAATTGCAGACCAACCGGCTCCTTCACTCGTCTGCCTCCAAGGGATCCACACTTCCAGCAATGTATTTGGTCCCTAGGCGTGATATGTGTTCCAACAAGCTCAAGTAATCCACCTTCTTAGCTGGTCTTTCCGGTGGATCCAGCTCAACCACCTCGGCCACCGGTGCAGCTCGGCCAATAGCCACTGGAGCTACCACCTGAACTTGAGTGGCTTGTCCCACCGAGGAGTTCAACATTGGTGTGATCACTTGGGTCATTCCAGCATTTGAGTTCTCATCAGTTGGAGCTCATCCCACACTTCCTTTATGGAAGGTTCAGCTACTTGGTTGGCCTATTTCTCCCACCAGTTGCCACATTGTTCGGTCCAGCTTTGTCCCCCGCACAGGAAGACTCTACTTGCTCATCCTGGTCAACCCCCAGCTGCCCTTCAGCTTCCTCCAGCTGTTCTCCAGCTCTATTCAGTTGTCCCGCAGCTGCACCCAGCTGGATCTCAGTAGGATTGAGCTGGTTTCCCATCATCTCAGCTGCATTTACCTCAGTCTCTAGCTGGACAGCTAACTCCTCTTGAGGATTCAGCTCCCAAGCATCCCCAAGACCGGATGCCTCAGCTGCATCCTTACCTTTCCGAGTCTTCTTGCCCTTCTTACCACCATTGGGTGTAAACCAAGTTAGTACAAGGCAATATATAATACCGCAAACAACCCTAAGACTAAGCAATCAATCACTCTTACCATGGGACCCAGCCAGATGTGTGGTGACTAGACATAACCCAAAACAATCCTAGAATCAACTCCACTCTGATACCAACTTGTAAGACCTGATCCTGGCTCATTAGCCCAACTTGGATCCGCAGCCTTACTTATCTAAGGCTAGACCGTTTAGTTCGATCCCATGACTAATATTTTGCTAAATCATTTTCAATCATATGAGGTTCATTCATTTGATTCATGTAACTCTGTAAACCTCTAAGATCAGATAGAAAGAAATAGTAATTGCATATATAAAAATTTGAGATTCAATACATAAGTTCAGTTTGCACTATGGGCTATCATAAGTTTGTTCCTAATCCGTTCTACCCACACACCACACATCTTCACACGGCTGGAGTCTTCATGGTTCCTTAGCCTTCCAAACATGCTCCAAAATCTAATTAAAATTCATGATAGTTCATGATAAATCCCCACTAAGAGATTCTCATGATCACAATCCAACGAATCCACCCGGACCATGTTGGACCCGAACATGATCAGTCCAGACAAGGCAAGGACTATGTCCTGATCCGACCAAGTATGGAACCAATACTTTTGAATCTGACTTAACAGACACAACCGGAATAGAGAGAAGCATAGATACATCAATAAGGGAAAAGGGAGAGATGGATTCAGTTTCACCAAACCGACCAAAACACACACGTATGCATATGTGGCTATGGAGGGTTGGTTCCGACCAAAACATTAACCTTGGGTGTACGCTCTGGAGTGCTCATACCCTTCTCCAAATCCTTCTCCTTGCCTCTGGTTCCCATCATGGATTGATCACACTTCCCAAAGACCAACTTCCGATTGCAAGTAAACCACACCACACACGGCCTTGCCTTGATCGCCTTCTCTCTCTCTTTCTTTCTTCCACTCTCTCACGAATTGGGCAGTGTTCTCCCTTAAGAGAATTGTGTCAAATCCCGACCCCAAGTGTCTATTTTTATAGATAAAACTCGGCCAACAACTGCCTGGGCGAACAGGCATGACTTGTTGGCCGGAAGGGTGCAACTGGTACTCTTCCCACTCTTTCGCTACAACTGCCCCTTTCCACTTGTTGGGCTGGTCGATTATATGCCCATAAGGCTTGCCCACAAGCCCTACCTCATTACCCAAGCCCAGAAACCCATCGGATCCCCTTAGGCCCCATGAACGGCCTCATAACCGCACATGACCCGAGCCCATGGTGGAGTTGCCAACACTCCACCGAGCTGAGATGACCTGACAACTAACTGCCCCAACTGAGTGAGCTAGTAGTCCAGCTGCTGGAGCTTGTCCAGGTTTGTGTGAGCTACACTGATCTGTCCTAAGCTTGACCTATCTGGTCGAGCTACCCGACACTCTTCCAAGCTGAGGTGAGCTGGTTCCCAGCTGGGTAAGCTTGTGCTCCAGCTACTGGAGCTGACCCACACTCCCAGGGAGCTATCTTGAGCTACACCATACTTCACCCAGCTTGGTTGACCTGGTTTACCGCATCGTCCAACTGTCCCAACACTCTTACAGCTCTCTTTCCTTCACCCATACCCATTATTCATCCATGATACGCTCAACCTAATTATTCATCCATGATACGCTTGTTTTTGGGTCTTATGACCTGACTGGTGCGACTCCTCGCACCATGGCTGAGCCCTAAGGCTTTATATAGAATCAGGGACATGACAGAAACAGCTTCCAGATCTTCCGCTGGAGTTCTCACAGCCATCCATGCTAGAGGGTCAAAATTGGGACGACGTTCTCCCAATTTGTTCGACGCTGAAGGGAGTTTCCACGTTGATGAGGGAATGCAACGCACATGGTGTTACCTTCAAGATCCCGAGACTCGAACAACACCCATGGACGCCGCCAATCGGTTACCAATGCGTATAAGAGTCCTTTTTGGAAGGGATTCCAAGCTTTGGTTTCCGATTACGTGCCTCATCACTTCTAATTGTGCTCACCGGGACGTGGCCATGACAAAACTAATGAACGGGCAATTTGTATCGCTGTTGCTCTGATGGTAAGGGCGGGAGAGATAGATGTATCAATGACCGTTTGTGTCTTTGGGGAGATGACGCAGACCCAGTCGAGACTGAACGCCCTATTTGCAGTGCAAATGTGATCGGTACTTCATATCCTCACTGGACACCCGTCGAAGACCAAGCACTGGCAGTGTCATTATTTTTACGCCATAGCCGAAGAGGCTGCCTTCAAAGAAACCCCAAGAGACAACTTCCGTGTCCTACGGTGCCCTCCTATCGGTAGTTAGCCGATGCCGAGAAACCGTTGCTTGATACCAGATCTAACCAGATACCTTTTCTTGTTGCAGTTACGCATCCAAACACTATTGGATATCCCGAGACCTTTTGGGACGACGTTCCAAAGATAGCAGCACTTAGCCACCATAAGTGGAGTGAATTCTATCAGAAGAGGATCTGTCATCAACGAAGGAGAATCGCTCGAGATTACTCCCCTCCTTCTCGTGTGGTTGTCGACCAATCGTTTGACCGCTTCGGTAACTCCATATTGGAAATTAGTTACCGCGACATTTTCCTTATTTTGCAATCGATTGGTCGTCACAACTTCCTTGCCCCGAATCCAAAGGAAAGAGGTTAAAACTTCCACTGATGGGCAGTATTCTGAAGGAGTACCCGAGTTACAGCAAAATCCTTCGTGCCCAATTGGGGACTGAAAGTCTTGACTCGATGAGGGACCGAGATCACAAGGACGAAGGCCGAACGATCAGCAGGAGGTCCAGACAGGTCAACCAAAAGTTCCATCAGATGATGCCGATGGTTTCATGGAAGGGGTGACGGTCGATCGAGAGGCCGAAGGACTCCCTGTGAAGGAGAAATATAAGAGATCGAAGTCTTCCAAGAAACAAAAGGCCGATCTTTCTACGGATGAGAATGATCAGGTGGGTGGTGATCGGCTGGCTTGCGAAGGCAATGATGATTGCATGGAGGTTCAAGGACACAGTCCCCGGGAACTTCCTGAAGAGGGGCCCGATAAGACTTCTGGGGCTAAACAGAGGAGATTTTTGGGTACAGAGTCTGAGGGGCAGTTTAAAAGAAACAAAGAGGATCAGCCGACCGATCAACCCGCGGTTCGTATCCTGCTCTCAATGCCGAAAATGGGGCCTGAGCACCCGCTTCGTCTCAGAAAGTTACTATGCCGTCCACCCGATGCACGCTCTGGAGGGATTTGGACCCTCCTTCTAAAAGGCCTCCGATACCCAAATTTGAGCGTGTGGAGTGTCGGTATAACAATGACAGGCCGCTCTTCAACGACCACGAGGCTTGCGGCAATCTGATTCAACAGATTAGAGGGGGAGCCCGGGTCATGCCTGAGGTTTTGGAACT
Organism: Moricandia moricandioides; assembly: GCA_905132885.1. NCBI lineage: Eukaryota > Viridiplantae > Streptophyta > Magnoliopsida > Brassicales > Brassicaceae > Moricandia > Moricandia moricandioides. The sequence goes on along the minus strand of CAJHQQ010000805.1, from coordinate 89,001 downwards.
TTCGTTTCCAGACAAATATGCCGAGAAAGCTCAAGCTGATGTGATCGTAAGTCTTCTTTCTTTCCTCCTCTTTTCTTATCCTTTTGCTAATTGTGCTTTGCATGCTTTCCAGACTACTGCTCGTTCAAACCTCCTTATCCTGGAGTATGAGATGGCCCTTCGGAAGGCGAAGATCGACCTTGGTAAGGCCGAGGCGACTATCAAAGCCAAATATGTTTCGTTTGAGGTGATTTAGAAGGAAGTTCTTGAGAAAGCAAACAAAATTGTCTCGGACAGAAACCATCTAAACCGGGAATGCAAGGCGCTCAAGTAGAGGATTGCCAATTTTGAGAGGGAAAGGGAGGCCGATCAAGAGGCCATCAAATGTTTGGAAAAGGAGAAGGTTGAGGAGGCCGAGAAAAATGAAGGGAGAGCTAGATTGTTTGAGAAGATCACGTAGTCACAAGGTTTTGCTCGAACAGGGATGCGTTGAAGCCAGCATTTCGTCGAAGTGAAACAATCAATTCGAGAAGTTCAGGAAATACATGGCCGACCGGGGCAGGAAGGATACCAGTTTTTTTCTCCACAGCCAGTCTTTTGGGACGCTGGGATCCCTGAACTTGTTGGAGAGATGGGGTTTACAGGTCCCAAAGAGGCTGAAGGATATTATGATCGCCGATGAGGCTAAGTACAGGAAGGAGGCCGAGGAAGTCAAGGTATAAGATATCACTGAACAGGACCTTATCTCTCCCCTCTTCACCTGGAGCCGATTTATGGCTTTGATCAAGTTGGATCCAATTTGGGGATGATCAATCCATCTACTTCCATGGTTCTCTGATCTTCAAGTCCCGAAGAGGATCATGCCCATACAATTCGGGATCCTGAGGGCGTCGGCAAGCGAAGTCTCAGGATGCAGAAAGTGCATCGGCCAACCCAGAAAAGTCTACCTTTGACGTTCAGACTCAAAGGACTCCTATCGGGCTGATTTCATAAGATCAGCTTCTCGAACGAGAATGAGCTCATTAGATGGTCTTAGACTTTTTTCTCCCCTCCCCTTTTCTTTCTTTTATATGGGCTTTGCCCGCCTTGTTGTTGTAATTACACAATGCGAACCTTTCGTTAAAGTATTGAACCTTTGTCGTACCAACCATATGTTTTTTTTTCTTGTAGGAGTCTGAGTCAAACGCTTTCTTTCACCCTCTCATTTCATCGATAGATACTTGGTCGTTAGATTCTTTAGGTTTAAACTGACAAACACAATCAATCTAATCCCCCTTCCCAACCGGGGAGTTGTTTGATATCGCGAATCCAAAGTGGGTTGACTGCAGTACGTTCAATCGATTGAAGAACTATCCCATTTCCAAGTTACCCTTCTCTCGGTACGATCGAGTGGGGCCGGCCGTCTGCTTCATCATTCGTAGGACGAGAATGATCTTAATCTGTTCGCCCAGTATTCGAGCAAAGGATAGTAGTTGTCAATTCGGAAGTCCTGGAAAGATGGTTTTTGGTTGTTGTAGCTGTGCCCGGTGAAGGGCTGCCTACGTACCTTAAAGGGGGATCAAGCCACACATATTTCCATTTGACCGAGTGATGTCTAGTCATTCGCCAACCGTAACGAGGCAAAATTGACGCGAAACAAGTCGCTCGGTGTGATGGCTGAACCCGATGAGGGGTTACCTACATGCCCTGAAGGGGGATCAAGCCATACATAGTTCCGATTGACCGAGTGGTTCTTAGTCATTTGCTCGTTATGATGTCGCAAAAATTACGTGAAACGACTCACTCTATATCTTTTTTTGGAAGTCGAACGAAAGTAACATGGTGTCATTCGCTCAACTCTCTTTTTCTTTTTCTTTTTTGGAATAGTATTTTCGTAGGTTGAAGGCGTTCCATGAGCTGGGAACTGGCTCGCCGGACGATGTTTCCAATCGTAGATTCCCGGTTTGAAAATCTTGGTTATCTTATAAGGACCTTCCCATTTTGCTCCTAGTTTTCCTTCCCCCCATCCCTTCATGTTTTTAAAAACTTTGTGGAGGACAAGGTCTTGGAGCTCCAACGGTAGCGCGCGGACCATATTGTTGTAGTAAGCTTTAAAGAGGTGTTGATAGTTCTTGATCCGGAGGAGGGCCTGATCTCGCCGTTCTTCGATCGCGTCGAGGGCATCAAGCATCATATCCTTGTTTAGTTCGACGTTTTGGGGCATCTTCATCCGATGTAAACTGGCAACATTAACCTCTGTTGGGGCCATTTCTTCAATACCTTAGGCTAAGGAGAATTTGATTTGCCCTATAGCGGTCTGTGGATTCGTTCGATTTGACCAAAGAACCCCATCGAGCTTGTCTTTCCAGTGTCCCTTCTGGAATTCAATACGTTTCTTGAGCCTATCAATGATCGTCTTATTCGTAGCTTCTGCTTGACTGTTGCCCTGGGGGTAACGGGGCGTCGATGTGTTAAGGCGGATTGCCCATCTGTCGCAGAAGCTGCAGAAAATATTCGAAATAAACTGGGATCCATTGTCGGCGACGATTTCGTAAGGGATGCCATGCCAGAAAATAATGTACTTCCAAACAAAGTTTTGCACCTCTTTGCCGGTTACGTGAACAATTGCCTTTTATTCCAGCCATTTAGTGAAATGATCCGTCATGACGAGGATGAATCGTCGCTGTCTTGAATTTGGCATCGGTCTGACAATATCAATCTCCCAGCGCATAAATGGATAGGGGCCGCAGTTGTTCTCAACAGCTTGGTCGGAGAGGGTATGTGGGATGCATGTCTTTGGAATTTATCACACTTGCTGGTGTAGGTTTCGCAGATGGTGACCATGGTTGGCCAGTAATGTCCTATACCTTTGATTTTGCGGACTAAAGCTCGGCCGCCCGAATGGATACCTTCTACTCCCTCGTGGGTTTCGTCCATGACAAGATGCATTTCTTTTCCGTGGATGCAAGTCAATAAAATGTTGTCGCTGTCCGGCGATACAGTTTATCGTTCATGACGATTTATTTGGAGATTTTGGCATTTAACCTTAGTGCTTCCCATTTATCTGTCGGTATTGTCCCGCTTGTTAGGAACCAGTGTTTATTCGGAAATACGAGATCTTGTTCGATTTTAGGAGGAAGTTCGATGATGAAGTTAGCAAGTACCTGAGACTTTTCGGCCGGTTTGTTTTGGTATGTTATATTGTGTTTGCTGAGTTCGATCGCCCATTTAGATAATCGACTGGATTGATTGGTTTTTTGCATAGTCATGCGTAAAGGCTGATTAGTCAATATGACGATCGAATGAGACTGAAAATATGGCCTGAGTTCCCTCGCCGAGGTGATGACGGCTAGAGCCATTTTTTTGAGGGTCGAGTACCGTGTCTCCGCATCGATCATTCGTTTGCTGGTGTAGAATATTGGCTTTTTTCTCGCAATGATCCTCTTTTATTAGGACTACGATGTATATATAAAGTATATCTACTTTGTAAGGTTTGGCCAGTACCAGTGGCGTCGTTAAGTAGTGCTTGAGCTGATCAAACGCTTGCTTGCATTTCTCGTCCCAGACGAACCTCTTGTTGCCACATAACAGATTGTGGAAGGGGAGACACTTATCAGTCGAACGAGATATAAATGAGATGAGTGCTGCCAGTCGGCCCGTTAGTCGTTGCACTTCGCGGCTGTCTTTGGGGCTAGGGAGATCTGCTTTGGATTTGCATTGATTCCTCGCTGGTCACGATGTAACTGAGGATTTCACCGGATATAACTCCAAATGTGCATTTAGCTGGGTTGAGCTTCATACCATATTTGTTCAGGGTTCGGAAGCAATCTGTCAAGTGATCAATATGGTCGGTTGCCGCAAGAGATTTTACCAATAAATCGTCGATATAGACTTCCATAGTTTCTCTCAGTTGATCGGCAAACATTCGGTTGACGAGTCGCTGATAGGTAGAGCCTGCATTTTTGAGGCCGAACGGCATACCCTTATAGCAGTATGTCCCCTATCCGTGATTAAGGACGTTTTTTCTCGGTCGTGTGTGTGCATTTCTATCTAGTTGTGTCCTGAAAACGCATCTATGAACGTTAACAGCTTGTTCCCGGCTGTCGACGCGATGAGGCGATCAATGTGAGTGAGGGGGAAGTTATCCTTTGGGCATGCTTTGTTAAGATCGGTGAAATCAACGCAGATGTGCCATTTCCTGTTCTTTTTTTGAACAACTACCGGGTTGGCTAACAAGTATGGGTATCTGACTTCGGTGATAAGACATGCGCCAAGTAATCGCTCGACCTCTTCATTTACTGTTGTTATTCGCTCGGACCTAATTTACGTCTTTTTTTGCCAGACCGGTGATATGCCATGGATTTTACCTATTTTACTTATGATATATAGAGTGTTTTAGAGTCTTCTATATGCATTTGATACTGTTTTAGAGTATTTGCAGGTCTAGATACTCTGGGCTATTTTGAGACATTAGGATGCTCAGCCAGAAACTCAGAGTCGGATCCAGTTTATGCGTGCACCCTCGATCGATGTCATACACTGTGCGTCGATCGACAGCCAAGTCGACTGCGAGATTAATGAAGGGATGAGAAATTACAAGTTTTTCCCAAAAGTAATGTATTGCTGATTTTATAGAATTGTTAGGGTAATCTTCTTGGTTCTTTGTTTAAGTTTCTCTTAATGCCAAGTTGAACTTGATCACCTCAATCTTAGAAATTAGAATTCTATAGCGCAAGCATGAGCCTTGTTATAACCTGGAACCTATCTTAAACAATCTAAATAACCGGTAACAAATGAGAGTTGAATTGGAAGTTTAGAGAACTCATCAAACCACGAAACCAGTACTACTTAGAATGAGCGTCAATCGATACCACCAATTGGACATCGATCGACATTCTGTTGAGATGCGCGAGAGCGATCTCCTAAACCCTAAGGTTTGAGTTCAAGAACGGTGCTTAATTAAAACCCTAGCAATCTATTAGTTGCATTACCTAATCATACCTGAGAATTTCCCCTAAGTCTAATTCCTTAAACTCGATCTTCACAAACCAAATCAATCTTGAAATCGCTTTTATTATTATTATAATTCATCTAGCCTTAATTCGAAAACAATAAGTCTATTGTGCAATCCTAGAGTCTCTGTGAATTCGATCCCTAAGTACTACATTGAACCTCTTATTTGAGAGAGTAAAAGTGGGAAATAAGATTAATTTGAAAGTTAAATAAAACCCCACATCAATAATTTCCTAGACACAAAATAATTCCTCATTGTTCTACCCATTTCCTAGACACAAAATAATTTCTACCGATGATTCCCAATGTCAAACTCTCTTTCACTCACCCAAAAACTCCAAGAACACTCTCATATTATTGTTTTGCTTACTAGGGATCATTCCACCATTTTCTTAGCTTTAGCTCACACTTTCTTTTTCTTTTATTCCCCACTCTTTTGAATCTTTTGTTTTCTTTACTTAGGGGATTTCTTATTTTGACACTCTTTGAGCTAAGCTTATTCTTTTTCTTTGATCCCTAATATCCTATCTTTTTTTTATACTCACTTTTCACTCAACCCTTCAAGATGAAACACTCAATACTCCATTTCAATCCTATGTGCTAGAAAATAATGAGATCCTAAAGCTAGCAAATAATGAGGACCATCCATTGTCGTTCCAAATACTCTCAACATTATGAACATATCAAACTTTCAGAAGAGATATCACTCAACAAATTAGTAAAGCTAGAAAGGAAGGTAGGGTTAAGGGTATGGAGAACCATCTAAAGGAGAGATGGCCACTTGAGCTGCCAAAGTTTTGTAGGAAGGGATAAGACTAACTCAAGTGTGTGAGGTAACCATGTTCAAGCACAACAAAATCCCATAAGCAAGATAGATTAGGTTCATTAACTCAAGTAAAATTGGAGTTGATTTCAAGGACAAGCAAGCTTCATCAGTCTAACAAGTTTCAAGAGGAATTTTCAAGGCTCGAAGTTTACAAGTCTTTCAAAGGATGCTCAAGCTACTTATTATGATTGAGAAGGGTATCACATTGAGTTCTTTGCATGAATTCTTTACAAGATTTGCTCCCAATGCATGAATGCAATCTATATGCTTCTAGACTCAATCCTAAAAATGCAAAAGATGCAACTAGATGCTTCTTTTTGTTGCTTTCAATTTTTTTTTAATTTTTTTGGGTTTTTTTTTATGCAAATAAGTATGTACAATTCAATGTATTAGACTCATGACAAGTAAACAAAAAAAAATACAATGTGAGATAGTAGACTCTCCCCAAACTTATTTCACACAGTCCCTTGTGTGAGAGTAAATTTGAAAGAGAGATCAAAAGATAAATAAAAATGAAAGAACTAAGTATTTACAAAGGTGGAGATGCACTTACTTGGAGTTAGCTTGATGAGAGATGGGAATGAGGAAGGCTTGTTGTGACTTTGGTAATTTTCTCATGACCTGCTGGAAAGATTCAGAACTCTCCCTAAACTTATTCAAATACACTAAAACAAGATAAAAGATAAATAGAAATATATACAAAGGATAAACATGGGAATTCCTCTCAAGCGCGCTTTTTTAAGTCTCTAGCTTGACTTGGAGTGCTTGTTAATCATAATAATCGAAAGGTTGAGCCAATGCACCTTTGATCCTTCTCCTACAAGAACAAGAAATAAAGTATGCAAAGGAGCACACTACTGTCCATAGAAAATAGACAGAATTTTCATCAAATAGCTTCACTAAAGATGTAGCATGAATTATGAAATGCTCCTTGAGGTTCAGATGGTCATGAGAATCAAATGCATTTGGTGGAAATACAAAGTCAACTAAAGGCTCAAACGATGTTTTAACAAAGTAGCCAACTCTATCTCCATCAATCAAATAAAACACAATGTTCTTATTCTAATCATCATTTTTGACAAGGGGGTTTTCTAGCTCAAGTAAAATTTATCCACATCAAGTTCATCCCCTAAATCAGCTAGTTCAAGAAGAGTTCTAGGTTCATCAAGCATAAGCAATTCAGTTTCGAGATCAATTGAAGCACAAAGATAGTTTTCGTCAAAACAAACTTCAAAATGATCTCTAGCAATCTTTTCTACTCTCAAGTCATCTAGTTTTCTAGTTTCACATATCAGATCAAGACATTCGTTGATGAGCACATGAGAATTCAAATCAGAGACAATATCTTCAACACAAGGCAAGCAACTATCCTCAAAATAATGAAGTTCAAAAGTAGAATCGCTTATACCTTCTATTTGGGTTTGTGGAACCCAATAAAATACCTCTTTGAGCTGATGAGCAGTCCTTGTCTCAATGCCTGTGAGCTCTCTTCCTTCTATGTTGCATAAGATTCAACCTTAGCATCGCTGCCATGTCACTCCTTGTCAACATTGGATTCTCTTTGCAAAACTCATCTACCTTCACACTCTGTTCTGGTGTGAGTACACTTTCATCAAAGGGTGGCTCCACATATGGCTCATCATCTTCCATGTGATCTTCAAATGTGTCTTCCTATTCTTGTGGCCAATCAAAGTAGCTTGCAGCCATTACTGCAAAGAACAAAAGCTAGAATAAAAGGTTAGTAGCTATACAAAGCAAAACAAAGTATAAGAAAATAAAGATTAACCTCAAGAAAGTTTGAAATCCTAATGATAAATCTACTTAGTTCCCCGGCAACGGCGCCAAATTGATTACTGCGTTTTACCACAGGCCAATTAACCTAATGTGCACGCTACCACAATCGAATGGTATATCGATGCAACACCTTAGGATCGAATCAACAAGGAACTAGTGATCTATAACACTAAGAATACACAAACTTTCTTAATCTAAGCAAATAAAAAGATGGATGATTGGTAACAGACTAAGATCCTAGAAATATAAAAAGAGTGATCTCAAATCCAATCAAGAAATAAGTGCCAGAACTAATCTCTCAATCAAATATTAAGGATGGATCCATGTGCAAAGATAATCGATATAAGGTGATCAAGGTTCAATCTAGGATGTTCAAAGAAAATAATCAACAAGTGTATAGGTCTTGAACTCATAAAATAGACTAATCCACTATCGTGACAATAATCCCTATGCTAATCAAGCATTAAACATCAACTGTCGTTGGCCTAACACAATCAAGCATGCATAAATCACAAGTCTACTAACCATTTAACATTTCTAACATCAATTGTCATTTGCTAGATATGTAAAAGACAATATTAGGTTGGTTCAAGCATTTCATCGAACACCTTCCGGGCATAAAATACTTAAGCTCTAAATCAACTTGATCAAGGCTAATCTAGCATTAAGAACACCTAATAAGCATAGAACAATGTTAATAAAGCAAGAGACATCCTAAATATCCAATTAAACACCCTAATCTACTTAACCCATGAATCACAAGGTCACTACTCACTAATCTCCATGAGGAACCTTAAAACTATATGAGATTCAAGGCTAATCATGTTAATGAGCAAGAAAAACACAATAAAAGATGTAGTACTTCCTTGCAATGATCAAAAGTTTCAAGCTTTTACTAGTTTAGACCTAGTTTTGAGAGAAAATGAGATCCCTTTAGGGTTTAAGGGTCTAAAACTATATATAGGAGTCCTAAAAACGAGTCGGATCAACCCAACAAACCCGGGTTGACCCAAAAAAAATTGGGTCTTTTTGTCTGTAGCGACATGTGGAAGTCGCTACGGCTTGGTCGCTATGACACTTAGAATATTTCAGCTCCTCAGGATTTGTAGCGACCTCTCCTGGTCGCTACGGGTGGTCGCTACGGAACCCGCATATTCCCCTAGCAACTTCTCCCGGTCGCTACGAACAGGTCGCTACAACACTTAGGCTGGAAAATTGACTTTTGCCTCAAACTTCACTTCTTTAGCCTTAAAATGTATCAAATGCCTCCAAACTCACCAATAAGCATCTTCAACACCTGATATAGAAAAATGTAATGAATGCAAGCTAAACATGCCTAAATGATATCCTATATGCTCAAAATGCATCAAAAGATATGACCAAAACCATGCAAATATGTAAGATATCAATTGGACCAAATTGACGACCTTGAGGAATTATTTACTAAACTTAAGGGAAAGAACAAAGATGTAGGAGACAACGATCTCCACTCCTTACCGAGATTCAAACGACACTCCGAACCTATAATCGATCGATGCTCTGAAGCAAGAAGCGGTCGAGACTCTGACCCAGAACCAACTGAACCGGTTAACACAAAGCTCTACCATCCGAAACCCCCTTTCCTCCAAAAAATGCTAAGAAGAAGAAGAAGAAGCAGCTAGAAAAAAAAAAAGCAATATGCAAGAAAGCGTTTCAAAAAGTAAGCATTGAGATGCCACTAAGCGATGTCATTCACATCTCTTCTGCTATTAAGCAGTACGTGAAGGATGTGGCATCGCGAGGATTCCATGAATCAGAACAATGCGTGATGATGGTATCCGAAGAAGTGAGTGAAATTATTCAAGGAAAAACTACAGTTAAACTCCCTGATCCCGGTAGATTTGTTTTGGAATGCACCATTAGCAATGAGAGATTTCAAAGATCCCTCTGTGATTTAGGCTCTAGTGTAAACCTGATGCCTTATTCAGTTGCAGTCACCCTCGGGCTAACACAGTTTCAACCTAACAGGGTCACTCACGTTTTACCTGATAGATCCACTAGAATTCTAAAGTTGTACTTGAGGACGTGCCCGTACGCATTCATAATTGCGATATACCTGAAGATTTCATAGTACTTAAATATGAGCGAGAACCCAGAAACCCGATTATCTTAGGAAGATCTTTCTTTGCCACTACCGAGGCGGCCATTGATGTCAGAGAAGGACGTATATGCCTAAATATCGGGACTTTTACATGGAAAAAATAATAAAAAAGCCCTTGATCGATGGTCAATCCTACCATATCGATTACCTTTCCGACCTAGCAGGAGAATCATTCATAGATATGTGCACAAACGATCCTCTAGAGAGAGCAATCACATCTCCTGAAGGCGACATCTTTGCGTTAGATGATCGCACTGAAGAGTATACAAGGTTAATGGATGCCACAGAAGAAATTTTTAATGTTGATATTAAAGACCTCGATCTATCGACCCCCATTGATCGACACCCCGATACAACCATCCATCGACAACGTTCTGTAACCGACGATAGGAGCAAAGCGAAAGCACCTAAAATCGAGCTTAAACCACTTCCCGCTGGTCTTAAATATGCTTTTATTTACGAAAAATTATATCATGTTATCATAAATTTCAACTTGAGCGGCGGAGAGCAAGCATTGTTGCTGAATAAGCTGCAGAAGCACCGCAAGGCTCTCGGATATTCATTAGATGACATCCCGGGAATCTCTCCCGATTTATTCATGCATAGGATACACCTTGATGATGAATCCAAATCATCCATCGAGAATCAGAGGAGATTGAATCCCAACCTGAACGAAGTAGTTAAAAAGGAAATCATGAAACTTCTAGAAGAAGGCACTATTTATCCAATCTCAAACAGCAACTGGGTCAGTCCGGTTCATACTGTTCCGAATAAAGGAGGAATTACAGTAGTAAAGAACGACAAAGATGAATTGATCCCTACAAGAACTGGTACCAGACACATGATGTGTATCGATTACAGGGAAACTGAATGCTGTCACACGAAAATATCGTTTCCCTTTACCCTTTATTGATCAGATGTTAGAAAGGCAAGCAAGCCACGAGTACTACTGTTTTCTCGACGGGTACTCAGGCTTCTTCCAGATTCACATACACCCGGACGATCAAGAAAAGACCACCTTTACTTGTCCCTATTGAACGTTCGCATATCAAAGAATGCCATTGGGACTCTGTAACGCCCTGGGACTTTCTAGAGATGCATGATGTCGATATTCATCGATATGATCGAGGACGACATGGAAGTTTTCATGGACGACTTCTCTGTATATGGTCCAAATTTCAAAACATGTCTTGATAACCTGTGTAAGTTATTAGCTAGATGCGAAGAGAAATGTCTGGTTATGAACTGGGAAAAATGCCATTTTATGGTTAAGAACAGGATTGTCGCCGGAATTGAGGTAAACCAGGCAAATATTTAAGTGATGACTGGACTGCCACCACCCAGTATTGTCAAGGACGTTAGAATTTTTCTTGAACATGCTGGATTCTATAGGCGATTCATAAAAGAATTTAGCAAAATTTCTAGACCTCTTACTACACTCCTGTGCAAAGAGGTGATATTCGATTTTACACATGAATGTCTCAAAGCCTTTAACGAAATCAAATCAGCGCTCGTATCCGCCCCTATTGTCCAAGCACCAGACTGTGATCTACCATTCGAGATTATGTGCGACGCCAGCGATTTCGCTGTAGGCGCAGTACTTGGGAAAAAGAAAGACAAAAAGCTACATGCTATGTACTATGCCAGTAGAACTCTAGACGATGCGACAACATAAAAAGAGTTATTTTTCGTGGTATCCGCCTTCGAGAAATTCTGATCCTATCTAGTTGGTTCAAAAGTAGTTGTTCACACCGACCACACAGCATTGAAATACTTAATGAACAAAAAGGACGCTAAGCAGAGACTTTTACGATGGATTTTACTTCTCCAAGAATTTGATATAGAAGTAAAAGACAAGAAAAGAGTTGAAAACGAAGTCACCGATCACTTATCACGAATAATAGTAGATGATGACAACCCTATAGATGAGTTCTTACCCACGGAAAATGTCTACTTAGCAGAATCGACTTTCGTTGGTAGAGTCATTTCGGCATATGAAGTGGAATCGATCGACAACATGCTAAGCCCATTGAACGATTATAACCGTAAACCGTCGATCAATTTTGTCCATAAACCATCGACTGACAATACATTTGAGAAGGACGATGAAATAATCATTCCAATAGATATCAACGTCAGTGGTAATCCTTCAATTCCAAATGATGATTCTCCCGGAGGTAGAAGTTTAAGTCGGGGGTGTGTCACTGAATACCACTGATAGACCTTAGTATGCAGATATAGTAAACTATCTTTCGGACTAAGTAGAACCCAAACTCTTCAAAGGATATCATAAAAATATTTTTTTGAGAGAAATCCGGAGATATCAGTGGGACGAACCTTATCTTTATAAGCACTGTTTTAACAGCATATATAGACGATGTGTTGTTGAAAGCGAAACTCTAGAAATTTTGTATCATTGTCATGGATCCGATTATGCCGGACATTTCGCTAGTTTTAAAAAAGTGTCAAAAATTCTACAAGCGGGCTTTTGGTGGCCAACTATGCTTTGTGATGCTCAAGCCTGCATAGCGAAATGCGACACCTACCAAAGAAGAGGAAAATCAGCAAGTGAAACGAAATGGAACAAAATTTCATACTTGAAGTTAAAGTGTTTGATTGCTGCGGTATCGATTTGATGGGCCCTTTTCCTTCTTCACACGGAAATAAATACATATTAGTTTCCGTAGACTACGTATCCAAATGGGTCAAAGTAATAGCAACTCCGAAAAATGACTCTTCCGTAGTCGTTAAACTTTTTAAAAGCATCATCTTCCCTAAATTTGGAGTTCCTCGAGTAGTTATACGCGACGGAGGTATCCAGTTTATAAATAGAGTGTTCGAAAAACTACTCAAGAAGCATGGAGTTCACCATCGAGTATCCATACCCTGTCATCCTCAGACCAGCAGACAAGTAGAAGTATCCAAATGTCAAATCAAAGAAATCTTAGAAAAGATGGTAGGATCTACCAGAAAGGATTGGTCTCTAAAATTGGATGATGCACTAGACGAATACAGAAAAGCGTTTAAAACACCAATAGGAACTACCCATTCCACCCACTCTATGGAAAAGCATGACATCTCCATGTAGAATTAGCACATAAAGCAAAATGGGCCATCAAAAAGACAAATTTTGATGCTAAGCCCACAGCAGAAAAGAGATTAGTCCATGTAAATGAGCTAGACAAAATTAGGTATTGCGCCTACAAACACTCAAAATTGTACAAGGAGAGAACGAAAGCCTATCACAACAAAAAAAATATTTCTAGGCATTTCGAACCGAACGGTCAAGTACTCATGTACAATTCTCGGTTGACTTTGTTTCGCGGAAAACTACGTTCTCGTTGGTTCGGACCCTTCACCATTAAAGAAGTTACACCTTATGGGACAATTGTCCTATTTAATCCAAAAGGAGAAGATTTCATAGTGAATGAGCAGAGAATGAAACATTACTGGGCTGAAGCTAAAATTCCGCATACTCAATCCATACATCTAGAGGTGTCTGACCGCGAATAATAAGCCCATTTTTCGTCAAGCTAATGACTTTAAACAAGTGTTGAGTGGGAGGCAACCCACTAATTTAATATTAATATTAATATATATATATATATATATATATATATATATATATATATTATACCAAAATTAATTAATTAACAATAAATAAATAATAATTATTTTTAATAATTTATGCATTTACGAGTTCTTAAGTGAAAAAGGAGTCACAGTACAAACCATCGATCGACGCCACAATAGGACCGTCGATCGACGGTCGAGTGTCAAGTAGGTTAACTCGACACGACCCTAATGGTTTGAAGAAAAAATCGAATCTTTTGTGGTTTAGCTCGGAATTTAGGATGATTTAAGGTAATGGAGTACTAGATTAGGAGTTATCTACTATCTTTACACATGATTTGCAAGATTTGAGATTATCTTTTGGATTGCATATCCCATAGTTGTCGATGAACCATCAATCAATGCTCATGAGGCGCCGTCGATCGATGGCCATGAGGTGACGTCGATTGATGCACATGAGGTACCATCGATCGATGGTTGTTTTCTATCTCAACATCGATGCTGAATCTTGGCTTTGTTGATTAAATTCAGATGGATGAGAGGCAAACCAAAGCCCGATACGATACCGGTAGCTCCAGTTCTTCGCCACGGGGTCCTCCATGCCAAAACCCATGGCCAAAGGAAGAAGAAAGCTTAATCGTGACATTCAAGGACTACCCTAACCCTCGAAAGGATGTAGCATCGAGGGAATGCACCCATCGTCTAGTGCGCTAGAAGTGGGATGATTTTGACAGCCTCTACTACAACGCTTGGCAAAGCGTTTTTATTGAGCCCACCAAGTTCAACGATAGACGCACCTTGAAGAAGCTGGGGCTCATGACAGACTTCAAACATATGGTGCAGGAGCTGGGACTGGATACCATGGCTACAAAGCCATATCCTCTCTACCCCGACCTGGTCCGACAGTGCATCACCACGGCTCAGGTTCTCTACAAGAGCCCTAGCGAAAAGATGGTGAGTGAGGCTACCTTGACTATTCTCATCATAGGCATCAGGTTCCAGATCACAAATCCGCAGCTCTGTGAGATCTATGGGTTCATTGTTGGCACTCTCGCGTGTACAGTCGCTCCTTTCCCTGGTCAGCCTACCTTTTGGGGACTATCACGACAGGCCACTTCGACTCAGGCTTTTCTACTCATATGGACGTCTGTCACCCCACCCTACGCTACTTCCTGAAGGTCCTTGCCAACACTCTGTTGTGCAAGATGGAGCCCAACAAGGTTAGGGTTCAGGAGCTCACACTGCTTTACTACTCCGTCAGGGACTTGGTTGGGCTCGATGATGAGGTCTTCCCACCACCAGTGAGCGATCAGCGGGTGAAGTTGGGAGCTATCTTCGCTGAGCACTTGACGACCCTGAAGGACAAACCCTTCAAGGGTTCTGGCTCAAAGAAGGAGACGATTGGGAGCCAGTTGACGCATCTATTCAGCTTTCTTGGCATCAGCTTTGAGAGAGTCACAGTAGAGAGGGCGATCAAGTATATGGACGGGGGGCATTTGACGAGGACTCAGTGGCTGAAAAAGGGACGATACTGGTATTTTGTGGATGATGAGGGGGCTATGATGATAGAGCTTCCAGCGTGAGAGGTGACAGACTGTGCTGATGATCCAGAGCGCCTCAAATTCCGACCAGCTGAGCAGCACCTCCACACAGCACCTCTCAGGGTACGCCGCAGACGAGGCCTCAGACCAGCCCATCCTGTAGCAGCAGCGGTGGCAGACGAGTCAGCACAGCCACCTCCACCTCTCTCAGCTTTCGCTCAAATCCTAGAGATCCCCATTCACGACATGGTGTCTTCCAGAGAGTCATAGTAGACGCACTTCGTGCCATATGGGCCAGGATGGAGACGATGTCTAGGTGCCAGTGTTTCAGCCGTCAAAGGACCAGAGCAAGATCACCACCAGAAGCCGCACCACAGCCTCAGCAGCCAGACATGGATACCTTAGACGAGGAGTAATCTCTTTTGTTGCTCCTTCGTCTCTTATTTCATTTTCAGACTTACACACGTACTTTTTTTTTTGTTGCCTTTGGATTTAGACTTATTTATTTATGCTGTTTGGTTGTGTTGATGTGTGTTTGAGTGTCTAACATAGCCAACCCAAAGATAGATAATCAGATTGGAGAGTAGGCACACAAACACGATTTCAGTCTGTTAGCCTAGCATCGATCGACGACTCTTCATTTCTGTCGATCGGTGGCGAACTAGCAGAGAGGTATAGCAGACAGTTTGAGTCCACTATTGATCGACACCATCAGTTCACCGTAGATCAATGGTGATGTTTTACCATCGGTCGACACACACCTGTCACCATCAATCGATACTCCTTACGAAGATAGTATACTCGCCCTTCTCTAACACTGTTTACTTATGATTTAATTTTTCCTAAACCAAACCGGGACGGATTACACTGGGAGTAATTTAAGTCTAGGGGAGGTTCGCTGATACTATTTATTTGTTTTGAGTCTTGTTTACTATATCTATAAATCTTTCAAAAAAGTTATTATTGAGTCAAGAAGAGGACTATGATCAAAATTTATTATTGATTAACCACACTTTAGCACCATTCTGAGAAGGTTGTATGCAAAGATTACTAGAGATAACAGAGTGGATCATCCTGCCACTATATCACACTTGCTTAGAAAGTTTGAAGGAACCGAAGCTGATTTCAAACACCAATCCTGACATTATTTTCTTGCTTTGGGGCTTGGTATACACTGGATAGGATTCATTCTGCAAGTCTGTAGGAACAAGTCATTGCACCTCTGGTTCCCAACTCTCTCTCTCTCTCTCTCTCTCTCTCTCTCTCTCTCTCTCTCTCTCTCTCTCTCTCTCTCTCTCTCTCTCTCTCTCTCTCTCTCTCTCTCTCTTCAGCATCTACCTAAAAGCTTAAAAGATTGAGATGACTTCCCGAGATGCAGAGGGGTAGGTACATTACCGATGACCCCATTATTCTAATGCATAGGAATGATCACACATTGTTGTAAGCGAGGGATATGTAGATTACAGATGACCCCACTATTCGCATACAACTTTGTTTAATTTTTTTTTTTGAAAACTACATGGCAAGATGGACTATATCAGCATCATTGTCCATTAAGTTTGAGATCCAAAAAGATTCAGAGAAAAGAGAAAAGAGGGAAGAAAGGGATCAGAGAAGACTTTGTGTATGGTTGTCCAGAATTGCAAGGGTAAGAGTCCATGTGTCCTTTGATCGATACTCGCAGGGTAATGCCTGAATTTTATTTTATGCAAATAAATGAAATCAGTAGAGGGGTGAGTCAAGCTAGTATATTCTAAGTTGTTGGTAGAATGGAATTGGTTGCGATAGTAGGATAAAGTATATAAAGTTTCTCTGTGATTGACTTAATTGGATGTGGTTGCAACAAAGTAGGGTGACAGTTATACTTAGACATTATGTGAGTCTCCTCTTTTCAAAACCTCTTTCACAGGCTTTGTTTGCTTGAGGACAAGCAAAAGGTTAAGTCTGGGGGAGTTGATATGCCATGAATTTTACCTATTTTACCTATGATATATAGAGTGTTTTAGAGTCTTTTATATGCATTTGGTATTGTTTTAGAGTATTTATAGGTTTAGGTACTCACTCAAAGCAATTGGAGATTTTGGGCTATTTTGGGACATTAGGATGCTCAGCCAGAAACTCAGAGCCAGATCCATTTTATGCATGCACCATCGATCGACGTCACACACTCTGCGTCAATCGACAGCCAAGTCGACTGCGAGATTAATGAAGGCTTGAGAAATTACATGTTTTTCCCAGAAGTTCCATCATTTGCAAGACAAATCCCTATCCAAAATTTAGACTACTTAGTAGGGTTTTCTATCTTAGTTTTAACCTACGCCTAAAAGACCTAAGAAAGAGTTGTCTTCTAAGTTACACAAAAAGTTTTAGAGTTGAGAGTTGGAACACCTTGTCACATCTATTGGAGAGAGAGATTTGATCATCATTACAAAGAAGATCTTGAACTCCTTATATTTTTACTCAATTTATTATATGCAATTTATGCAGACATCAATCATGTTCTTTATTGCTATGTCTGAGTAATTCCTTGTTATATTTAGGGTCATTCAATGGTAGTAATGTATTGCTGATTTTATAGAATTGTTAGGGTAATCTTCTTGGTTCTTTGTTTAAGTTGCTCTTAATCCTTAGTTGAACTTGATAACCTCAATCTTAGAAACTAGGGTTCTATAGCGCAAGCGAGAGCCTGTTTATAACCTGGAACCTATCTTAAACAATCAAAATAATTGGTAACAAACGAGAGTTGAATTGGAAGTTTAGAGAACCCATCAAACCACGAAACCAGTACTGTTTAGAATGAGCGTCGATCGATACCACCCATTGGACATCGACTGATACTCTATTGACATGCGCGAGAGCGATCTCCTAAACCCTAAGGTTTGAGTTCAAGACCGGTGCTTAATTAAAACCCTAGCAATCTATTAGTTGCATTACCTAATCCTACCTGAGAATTTCCACTAAGTCTAATCCCTTAAGCTTGATCTTCACAAACCAAATCAATCTTGAAAATGATTTTATTATTATTATATATTCATCTAGATTTAATTCGAAAACAATATTTCAATTGTGCAATCCTAGAATCTCTGTGGATTCAATCCCTAAGTACTACACTGAACCTCTTATTTGAGAGAGTAAAAGGGGAAAATAGGGTTAATTTGAAAGTGAAATAAAACCCCAAATCAAGCAGCTTGAAGGTTGGATCGACGTTGAGTTCGTGATACGTCATAGAAGGGTTTATTCCTTCCATATCTGAAGTCGACCAAGTGAAAGTTGAGGCACTGTCTTTCAAGAAAGAGATGATTTTGTCCTTCATTTCATCCGACAGATAAGCGTCGACCCTTACAGTTTTGCTCGAATCATTCTCATCGATGGGGACTTTGAGGATCTATTCTTTTAGCGGGAAGATGTTTTAAATTGGTTTAGCTATGTCGTTGATGTGGGAGGAGGTTCGTCAGAGCTTAACTTCCACAATGAGGAGATTGCGAGCCGCGGCCTGATCGCCTCGGAAGGTGACGATTGGTCTGTCTGCTCTTGGGAATTTGACATATTGATGATAGGTTGATGGAATCGCTTTCATTGCGTGTATCCATGGGGTGATGAGGATCGCGTTATATGGGGTTTTTACATCGATGGTGGAGATTCTTATTCACGCCATGCACATGTATGCGCAGTCGAATGGTGTCCAACATTTTTTCGGATGACCCGTTGAATCCGTTAACGACCGCGCCAAGGGTATCATTGTGCTGAGATCGACCCCCATTTTGTCAAGAGTATCCTTGAAAATGAGGTCGACAGAGCTAGTGGTATTGATGAGAACCTTATTACTTCGCAATCACAGATCATGAGCTCGACGAGGAGGGAGTCGATGTAGGGCATGTGTACCCCAACGGTATCTTCCGCGAAGAAAGTGATCTGTGGGTCATTCTCCGGGAACGTGGGCCAATGGTTAGCAGTTACTGCCTTTCGACGGAACTCCTTAATGGATCAGACTGAGTTGCTGCAAGGTGATGATCCTCCGATGATAACATTTACTCGTTCAAAATTTCCTGACCGGTTTTCTTTGGCGTTGTTCAGCAGCGTTTGTAGGTCAGGGATCGTTGGGGAGTTGGGAGCTGATGCGGTCTCGGAACGTTGTGCAGCCGATCGATTGAGATTTACCCGGAGGTCAACATCCTCAGAATTAATTAACGATCAAAGATCGCATCTCTTAACTTTGAGTTTATGATGGGCGTTTGTCGCACTCAACTTTCTAGATTTAGAGCCGTCGATCGCAATGCGGAGTCGACCAACGGCGGGGCAAGCGATCGGCTGTACTGTTTTTCACTTGAGTGAGTCACGTAGGTCATCCCCTGGTTATAGGTCGGCCAAAGATCCTATTGTCTAGGCCAAACCTTGTTTGAGCAAACCGCGGCGATCCATTTTTCCTTGTTCGTTATCTGCTGGAGAGGAGATGGGGGTCGTTCGGATCGTGAAGATTTTGCGGTGAGATTTTGGTGTTTCCTCTTCGGAGGCAAATTCGCCATCATGCTGAGACAAGACGGTCTCGTCCTTTCAGGGGGAGCCATCCGGTTGATCGTCCTGACCTTTTTTTCTTTTCTTTTGCTCCAACTCTTGTTCGTCTTGGGAAGCTTTTGTCTCGAAGGGTCAGGGCTTCTTGGAGCTGTTTCTATTCCTTAGTGTCATGCCCCTTCGGCTTATCATAGTCACACCATTTTTTGCGTCATACAGCCCATTCGGAGGGTTCGGTCGCAGCGATTGCTTCTTTCCTTCAGCATCTAGAGTCCACTTATTCCAACATGTTCCCCGGATAGCCATGGTGAAGTCCAACTGTTCGTCATCAGGGATAGCGTTGATGAGGCACTTTTTTGTCTGATTTTCTGCAAGGGGTGTGTTGCATGGGTTCATGATGGGTTTATGCCGTCTTCAGGACGGCTTTCTTCAGCTCGTGCTGCCTCTGAATAAGTGCGCGCTTATCTTCCTCCATCAGAATGAAATTTTGCGAGCAATGCAGGGTGTTCTGAACCGAGGTGGTCGGGTTGGAATAGAGGTCTTCTGAAAACTTGGAATGTATCCATAGGGAGTTTCTCAGAGCTTCCACCGCTGTGTGATCCGGGACGTGGACCTTTGAGACCACTTGTTTGAACCGTTCCATGAAATCCTAGAAACTTTTGTTCGCCGGGTGGGACATATTCCAGAGGTCTACCGAGGATGCCCCTTGGCACGTAAAAATGATGTAGTGCTTCAAGAACTGTTCTGAATAGGTCGTGGAAGTTGTCGATTGAATCCTCGGCCAAGCGAGAGAACCAGGTCAGGGCTGGGCCAGATAGACTTTTGACGAAAAGCTGGTAGAAGCCTGCATCCCTATCCTCATCAGAGAAGTGGGTTCTTCCCATGGCGATGTTGAATGCTGTCATGTGATTGGTTGGGTCTGTGTCCCCGAGTACGGCGGGATACGGAGCTTGTCGATCGGCCGGATCTTAACATTTTTGATTCGTTTGGTGAAGGGATTTGTCAGCATAACGGTGAGGACACGCTCGATTTCTGGTGCGTAGGTCGTGATGTGGTGTATCTTGGAGTAGATGTCCTGCAGCGAGAGGCGTAGCTTGACGATTTTTCGATTTGCAGCATATTCCGCGCTGTTGCCTTTCAATTATGTCTTGTCGAGGGCACGAATTGCGTCGCCAGACTGTTGGTCGGCGTTGACCGGAATAGGGTTTGTTGCGGCGAAAAGCCTTCGTCGTGCCGTTTCTGTCTCGATGCCCTCGCCTTCCAATGTAGTAAAGGCAGCTTTGAGTGCGGCTAGTCGTTCGTTTCTAACTCTATTGGTCTCCTCCTGCATTGAGAAATGCTCCATGATGCGCTGCATCATCTCGTTAGTTGCTGGTGTTGTGGCGACAGGTACAGGCGTGTCAGCGGCGGGGAGTCGCCAGGACGCATACTTATTTATTAGTGGTACTTCGTAAGGCCCCACGGTGGGCGCCAACTTTTGATTTCGAGTTTAGTTAATCCGGTTTAGAAGAACGAAACTTGTTTGGGGTTATTACGAAGACGTTTTCTGATTGATGTAGTGAGATTAAACTGTTTACAGGAAGGTTTTGAGAAAAGAAAAGTACAAGTGGTTGCCTAAGATCAATTGTTCTTGTCGAAACCCTAGGTTGTGCCGTCAATTGGTTGCCCCCTTTGTTTCCTCTCCTCTCCTCTCCTTTTATAGATTAATCTTTCCGGCTCCTTGTTTGCCCTAAATTCTTTTCCCCCTAAAGGATTGGGCCATGATCGGGCCTCTGTGGGCCTTTTGGCTCAAGGAAGGGATCATGAGGTCAGATTGATGGCCAGAGAGAACACATGTCTTTATTCCAACCGCTCGATCGACCCTTATGCAGCTGTTGGCTTTGTGTCTGGTTGACCCCGATCGGCACGACGACGGCAATGGGCCGAATCTCCGTTGTTGGACGGGCCTTGTTGAGTGTATGTAATTCCTCTCCAACAAAACTAATGGCTGTGGACAGATGTGGGATCTCGTACTTGGGTTGTTGGGTGATCCATTGGAGAAAGAATTGAGTACTTGGGGTTGATAGGATCAAGATGAAGTTTGTGACCACTAGCCCACTAGGCGCTGAGATGGAATCTCTTATTTGGATGATGAAATGTTTGAAATCGCTAGTTTTTATTAGGATTATGTTTCAATCAAATCGCACTAATCTTGTTTACATGTTTGATAACCCGCCAGAGCGGTTAATTTTCGCTTCAAAATTAGAATTTTTAATTTTTATAGAATGTTTTATTTCTTTCTTCTTTGGATATTATTAGGAAATTTAGGTCATAACGAAATCAAGTAGAATATATTTCAGTGTAAATATTAAAATAGTTAGCAATAATTTATAAGTTAGATTTTCTTCAACTGAAAGCAGAGGGGCTTGCTGGTTTTTTCCATCATCCAATCCACAAGAAATCGAATGAAACCCGGCGAAAAAGAAGTGAACACTTTTGGAAGGAAGCTTCGTTTTGCTTTTCATCAAAGAGCCAGACAGCAAGGAATTGGTTTTCCTTTCAAGGATAATATCCACTTTTTGGTATCGATCATTACGTAAAAACTTGCTAGACAAGTTATATAGTTTATATAAATAAGTCTTAAGGGTAAACGACTTATTTTCACACCAGAAGTATCGTATAGTAACAGTTCCACACCATCTTTCATGCTCATTTTAATTACACACATTTTAATTATATGAACCTATTTACCCACATTTTCAAAGATCGAAACCCGAAACCACACAGACGAAGGTTTAGCTTGGTTTTACTGGTTTAGAATCTAAACTGATATTAAACCAATCAAACCAGTTGATAGCGAACTGAAATTAAAACCCAAACCAACCTGATATTCAAATAATACTCGACCTAACTCTTTAGTAGAATGTTGGTTCAGATTCTATTTATATATCAGGTCAGCTCAGGTTTTAATTTCAGTTCGATACCAACTGGTTTGATAGCGGTTTAGATTCTAAACCAATTAAACCAAGCTAAACCTTCGTCGGTGTGGTTTTGATTTTGATCTTTGAATATGGAGGTAAATATGTTCATATACCTAAAATATGTGGAATTTGTTATGAAACAGACGGTTTCGGGAATGCACATAAGTGGGTTTATCTACTTGGTCTACACATGGACCAATCGGCCCATATGCTTCACGGATGGGCCAGCCCATTTAGGACTTAGACCAACCAACTTTGGGCCTTGTTAACTTGTCCCAGATCGAGTATGTGATGTGGGCAAGTCGGCCAAACACTAGTATATATATGTATCATCTTTTGTACTTATTAGACATACAAGAAAGCAATAAGACAAAGTCATTAGACACTTCTATAAACCCTAGCCGACTACTCTCTATCTCTCTAGCCTAGTTCTTGTCGATTTAAACCTCTAGAAGACACGAGATTCACAACACGTTATCAGCACGATCTTGCTCTAAACCCAACCATCTTGAGTCCTAGATCGAAGCTCAACAAGCCGGCACACCTCAACACCATCCGAAACCCTAATTGGCGATCCTCTCTACCTCTCTTAGTTTTTGATCGATTGTTTCATAGATCTAAGAACTAATGTTTTGTATCTTGTCTTTGGTTGATTGTTTAAGGTTCCCAAGAGGAAACCCAAGGAGAAAATCGATCAAGGATTAAGGTATGTCATCTAACCTATCTTGAGGTTCATCGATTTTGTTTAGAATTGTTGTTAAGGTTGCTTCAGTTTGGTTTTTGATTTTCGCCATAGATAAGAAAATTTAGGTTGCTAGATTCATTGCTAGGCGGCTAGAAATCGAAAATACCAAAACCCTAATAGAAAAGGAAAACTTAGATCAATCCAATTTAGGAAAACCTAACCTAAAAGGAAAACCCTAATCCAAAAAGGAAAACCTAAATCAATCCGATTTAGGAAACCTAATCTGAAAAGGAAAACCTAATTATAAAAGGAAAACCTAATCAGAAAAGGAAACTTTCCTAAATTAGAAACTTACCTAAACTTACCCGAACTTACCTAAAATAGAAACTTACCAAAAATGGAAACTTCCTTAAAAGGAAACTTTCCAAAAATGGAAACTTACCTAAAATACCTAAACTTACCTAAAACCCAAACTTTCCTAAAAAGGAAACATTCCTGAAAATGAAACTTTCCAGAAAAGAAAACTTTCCTAAAAAAGAAACTCACCTAAAATGAAAACTTTCCAAATTTCTAGAATTATAAGATCTAAATCTTAAACCCCTAGATTAGTTAAAGAAAGTTTGTTTTTATGCTTTGGTCGATGATACTAGACCTATTGGTCGATGATGTTAGACCCACTAGTCAATGATGCTAGACCTATGGTCGAGGATGCTAGACCTATGGTCGAGGATGCTAGACCATGAACCGCGTGAATGATCCATATGAGCTATGGAAAGAATTCAAGATGAGATATGATCATCAGAGGACCCTGGTTCATCCAGCGGCCACCTATGAGTGGATACACCTTAGGATTTAGGACTTCAAGTCCGTGAACGAGTACAACTCAGCCTTGTTCAGAATAGTCTCACAACTGAGGCTATGTGGCGAGATTGTAACTGATACCAGCTCCTAGAAAAGACATTCCAGACAATATCTTCAAGCAACATGTTGCTCCAGCAACAATATAGACAAAAAGGTTTCAAAACCTATAGTGAACTCATTCACTGTCTATTGCTTGCTGAACAAAACAATGAGCTGCTCTTGAAGAACAGTGAGCTTAGACCCCCAGGTACTAAGCCTATCCCAGAGGCAAATCATGCCCAGCCTAAGGACGATACAGAGGCCAACCATGTCCATTATGACCAAAAGGGTCGCAGTTCCTCATATGGTAGAGGACGCGGCCGCAGAAGTCAAACACGAGGACGTGGACGTGGTAGCCATAACAAAGGGCGTCCTACCCCTTATGATCGTCCAAACCAGTCCAATCATGGACATGGTAAAAGCAAAGGCACTGGGATATCTTCAAGGATTCAGAATCCTAGGACCTCACCTTGCCACAGATGCGGGATGTCAAACCATTGGGCAAAGAATTGCCGAACCCCTAAGCATCTGGTCGACCTCTGTCAAGAGAGTCTAAAAGGCAAGAATCCAGAAGTTCATATGATGTATCAGGATGATGAGGGCGACTTTGATCACGAAAAAGAAGATCCTACAGATCTCGAAACTGATCATAGCAAAGACGATCCTACGGATCATGAAACTTCAGACATGTTGAAGTAATAACCAAGTGATGTTTTGGTGTTTAGGCTTTTATATTTCTAAGTTTTTTTCATTTTATAAAGTGATTGATTAAATAACATAAGGATAGTCAATATTATAAGACCACAAAGTAACAAAAGGCATTCACCCAAATGAAAAACCCATTGAGTTATATACCTCAGTATAAATGGTTTCCACATTAAACCAATGGGCAAAGGAAACATCAGTTCCTTTCAGATTATAAGCCTTATAAGAAAGTGGTCAATGACTATACTTATATACTCTGATCTATACTATGCTAAGGATCAGTATGATACGAGCCAAAGAGCCATGGTAACCAGATTGGTATACCACACGAAATTACACTTAATGGCATGACCGGATTAGCCATCCGAGTCCAAACTTGATGCAAAGAAAGAAAAGGCACAAAGAGTTATCCCATAAAATCTTACGTTGTGTAACATGTACACAAGGGAAACTCATTAGGCTTTATTGTCCTAAGCATCACGGAATTATAAGTATGTTCATGAGGGGGAGTGAGGACAAATCCCGTGGTCCATAAACACACTAAAATTTCGTGCACCATGGTTTACAACCATGCTATAAGTGGCTTAGAGTTTTAAATCTCTCGGTGGTACATCATCCACGTCAAGCCTAATGCTTAAAGACATCATGAATATACATGTGCAAAGATGATATGCATCAGGCCATATAAGTGAGCATGGATATTCTCATCTCAGGTCAAGGGTCATAAACCAGACATATACCATCTTAAGGAAATCTGAATATTCCACCACAGACATATGTGCTACTTAAGATGGAACCTCTTCAGAGGATTGAGGATGAGAATATATGTTGGATGGGAGTACGACTTTCTCCCACGAATTATAAGGAACTTTGAGCCAAATATGGGTGATCAGATTAAGTGGCCAGGTTCACGGATTGCATCAGTAACCCGACCATCCAACATTAAAGGAGAAAGTTATAAGCTGGTAAAGAGAATGGTATCAACTATAAATAGAATGGTATCAACCATCATTGTCTTTTGGCAAGATCCTCGGACAAGCAAAGATAAGACGTCCAAAGCTAGTAACACTAGATGCCAGACACATTGACCCTAAAGTAATACCAGCTTGCACCAAATGAATTGTTGTCCTAGAAGAGACACAATCAAGTTGCTACAGAGTCTATACAAGATAGACCAATATGTTCCATAATATAAAGGAACCTCGGAAGGAAATGAAATGGTGCATAGAAATTCCCGAGGTCATAAATGGAAACCATTCCAGACATAGATATGGTCGACCACAATACAAGATATCATACAAAGGAATTTGGGACGCCAAAATCCATGGTACTTAAGGTGATTTGGGACGTCAAACACCAAAGTATTAAAGGTCATAAGATTGCAATCTACTATGTCATGTCTGGAACACAATGGAACGCATAAAAGGGTATCGATACCAATGATATAAGAATGCGCATACAAAGTAGCACTTGAATATAAAACGAGGATCACCAACCCACATGAGAGTACTCATACTCATAAGAAACGTGGGGTTTATAGGTTTAAAGAACCTATTGAAATGATGGACGTATTGGCCATAGAACGCCATCCAATAAACCAGTGAATGGGGTCGTGTGAGTAAAAGAAAACCGTAAGATAAAAAGGCATGGTCACGTGGTCTAAGACGTGCATGTTCCTATTTACAGCATTTGAACATAGCTGATTACACAAGGTTACTCACAGAGACCAAGGAACAACAGATATAAGATCTGAGGTGGATGCTACTACAATCCAAAATGAAAATGTCTGGAAAGAAATGAAGATGTAGTAAGCAATATATTGATCACTGGATAAAAGTACTAAAGGTACTATAGATGAGAAAAGAAATTCTCAAAGAACGGCTTTGTTCCTTAGCCATCTAAGAACTGATACAGCTGCAGCTGCATATGATATTATCAATCAAATGATAATCAATGAATGAGTTCCATAAGAACCATCATAATCAGTTCATATATTCATTACATGAATAAAATTCCTTGTGTTCACAAACCAACTTGAAAGAAAGTTGATTGATTCCAAAACGATACAAGTTATCGATTTGATTCTTAGACAAGTTATGGTCATAATATTTGGATCTTCAGATCCTGGTCTATATGGTTTATGGTTGTTCATAAACTAAGAACATATGGAAAGAAATATGAAACGGTCATAAAGAATGATTCCATCCACATCGACCATAGCAGTCTATAAACACTGCGGTCGAGACCATCGATATAAGGATGGCTGAACATACAACCATGATCGATGGGTTAAGTTATACAGCCATGGTAAAGGGACCTAAGTCGAACTAAACATACGTATAAAGACCAGTAAGGTCGAAGGCTGACTGGAATCACATTGTTCCGACCATGCTGGCCGTAAGGGCCACGGTCAAGAAACAAAATCATCGTATCGACCTAACGGTCGACCATATGGCCGAAGTGAAAGTTTATCCAAGGACCCTACGAGACAACCTAATTACGGCCAGGGAAACCTCATGAACAACCACATGATCAAAGTATTAAGATCAGATAACCAAAATGGTTGATCATACGACCATATATATATATGCATATGGGCAAAGGCCCATAAGACCAAATAAAGGTTATGGTCGATGTATGGTCGACACTATAAGTTCGACATAAAGGGCGATCGACCACATGACCACATGGATACATGACTACATGATTTATAAAACTCATAATGGTCAAGAAATGGATCAATATGGTCGTGGTTAAGAAAGAGGTCATGAAACATAAGACCCAACCACGAGTGGCCTGATCATGAGCCATAGAAACCATATAAGCTAACCATTGATAAAATGGATGACCAGATCTATATCAAATGGATATATTGATCATAACCATAGTCCATCAGCATGCATACAACTATGCATAGTTTAAAATAGCTGATGATGAAGAAAGGTAATAAAAGGTTCTAAGGAACTAATGGTAGTGGTAAACCTATACTTCGTTATTTATTTACATGGAACGAAAGGTTTAAAGTTTGTTTACACTAACCATACTAACCAACCCAAAGAAGGGAATATTGGTTTTGCAGATGCAAATTTTGTTTGATCATAAACAGGTTATGAATTTACTCATGGAGGAATTACAACCTCATGAAGGACATTGAAACAAGCCAAGGCTGCAATTGACTTCATCAACCATCCTTTATAAAGACAATGCGGCCTGCATAGCCCAACTCAAGGATGGATACATCAAGGGTGGCAAGATGAAGCATGTTCTCCCCAAGTTCTTCTTCACCCATGATCTACAGAAAGAAGGCGATGTCAAGGTACTCCAGGTCCGATCCAGTGAGAATTCTGCCGACCTCTTCACCAAGGCATTACCAACTTGCACGCTCAAGAAGCTCATGTTCCAGATTGGTATGCGATCATTGAAGAGCCTTCAGTGATGTTCACTTCAGGGGGAGTAATGCGGTTGTACTCTTTTTCCTATCTATGGCTTCCCTTTTTACCACATTGGGTTTTGGGTTTACCATAGAAAGGTTTTAACGAGGCAGTATAGCAAATGCATTGCGAACTCTAGACGGTTATGACATTCAGGGGGAGTGTTATGAAACAGACGGTTTCGGGAATGTACATAAGTGGGTTTATCTACTTGGTCTACACATGGACCAATCGGCCCATATGCTTCACGGATGGGCCAGCCCATTTAGGACTTAGACCAACCGACTTTGGGCCTTGTTAACTTGTCCCACATCGAGTATGTGATGTGGGAAAGTCGGCCAAACACTAGTATATATATGTATCCCCTTTTGTACTTATTAGACATACAAGAAAGCAATAAGACAAAGTCATTAGACACTTCTATAAACCCTAGCCGACTACTCTCTATCTCTCTAGCCTAGTTCTTGTCGAGTTAAACCTCTAGAAGACACGAGATTCACAACACAATTAGGTTAATATACTTAAAATGTGTTCAATTAGAAAGAACATGAAAGATTGTGTGGAACTGTTATTATACAATACTTCTGGTGTGGATATAGGTTGTTTACCCCCAAGTTAATAAAATGAGAAAAACTATTATACTACTTAAATTTCCTCCAAACTTATTATGGTATCAGAGTCTCATCTTAAATATCATGAACCCCATACTTGATCCTTCGCCTGGATGTAATTGTCGTACTACACTCGTCCGATCGAATTAAAATTTCCTAAAGTTCCGAGATGCATGGCCGATAAGAGCCATCATCTAGAGGAGAGGTATTAGGGATAAAGTATCTCACATCGGTAATTCAATAGCATCTTAAATAATATATGGGTAAGACTAATCCAATTATCACCAAATAGTTTTAACTTGGAAAACCCAATAACAAGAGATCCGGTGATAACGAGATCACGTAGAATATATTTCCATGTAACTATTAGGAAATTTAACATTAACTAGAACTTGACCCGCGCTCCTGCGCGGGTGTTTGATTTAACTTGTATTCAACGTAAACTGATAAATCGCTGCTTTTATAAAAAAATCTTTTGTATATTTTTTATGTTTTGTAATTTACATATAGAGTATAATATTATATTATAATATAAATGTTGATAAAAAAATTATTTGTACATAATATTATATTAAAAATGTATAACTTGATGCAATTTGATGTAATTGTATTATTCATATATTAACTTTTTTTTGTTAATTTATTTTGAAATGAAACAACATACTAAAATTTTTAATTATCAATATATAAATATCGATTTGGTTATATAAACTTTGGAATTGTAATTATTTAATTTAAATTTATTTTAAATGCAGTAGCAGAATCTGTAAATAAAAAAATATAAAAATAAAATACTTAATTTATTGTAAATGTAAAGGCTAAGTTTGTAAATAAAAGAAATTATTTTTAATACTGCTATCCATGTATCCAAACAATCCTCACTATCCATGTTTCCAAACAAAATCCTAAAGTACTTCTACTTTAATAAGATAGATAGATTTATTGTAAATGTAAAGGCTAAGTTTGTAAATAAAAGAAATTATTTTTAATACTGATATCCATGTATCCAAACAATC
Source organism: Moricandia moricandioides (assembly GCA_905132885.1). NCBI lineage: Eukaryota > Viridiplantae > Streptophyta > Magnoliopsida > Brassicales > Brassicaceae > Moricandia > Moricandia moricandioides. The sequence continues at coordinate 59,339 of CAJHQQ010000805.1, read as the reverse complement.
CTCACTATCCATGTTTCCAAACAAAATCCTAAAGTACTTTTACTTTAATAAGATAGATAGATTTATTGTAAATGTAAAGGCTAAGTTTGTAAATAAAAGAAATTATTTTTAATACTGCTATCCATGTATCCAAACAATCCTCACTATCCATGTTTCCAAACAAAATCCTAAAGTACTTCTACTTTAATAAGATAGATGTATAATTTTGATTTTTTATTCTATTAAGTAAAGAACTTGTTAAACACATTATGTATTTTGTATAAATAAATATATTGAATAAGTTAATAAAATAAAAGAAACTATTATACGATTTAAGTTTCCTCCAAATTTATCATGGTATTGAAAGCATTAGCTACATTCAAAAAGTTTTCTTCCATTCTTGGCTAGCTTATTGCTCCAGATCTATCTTTTTATGTTTTTCTACTTATGATGGCTATTAAAAAAAAGTTTTGGTTTTCTTACATAGTGTTTCTTTCGTATCTTATTATCTCTTCTGCTATAGTTCATCTTCTTAGAGTTTTTTTCTAAAGGAGAAAAAGAGTAGAAGAATAAAATAACATGATAGAAGATCTTAGTTTCGCTTCTGCTATGGTTACGCTTCCTCGATTCATGTTTTATTATATAGTCTTTTGATTTGCTACTTATTATAAAAAACAAAAAAAAGAGATACGGTGAATTGTGATGTTTTGATTTGTAACATATACTAGATTCCGATCGGAGCTTCAAAGGTGTGGGTTTTTTGGATTATAAAATGTTTGGTTTTTGGGATTATTAAACATGTTTGGGGTTTTTTTATTATAAAAATGTGATATAAAATAATATTTTTTGATTGTTATATATTATTATGTTACAAAGTTGTATTATATTGAAGAAGAACTTCTTAAAATTATATAATTTATGTATTACTTTATTTGAGATTTTCTATGTACAGTTTCTATCACGCTTTCTTAGACCTGAACATTTTATTCGGACTCGAAAAACTGAACCAAAACCGACTCAAAAATAATAAAATATAGGTTCTCCTTTGGTCCGGGTGTAGAGAAAAGTATCTATTGGATATTTTTTTGGACCCTCAAATCTCTGTCGAATCAAAGTCTTATCCGAGACCCGATCCGTTATCCAAAGTATCCAAAATATTTTGTGTATATTTAATTTTTTGGATATTTTGAATATATTTTCGATATTATAGACAATTTTTAATTGTCAGGCTTAAGTTATCGGTTTTAGTTTTGGGTTTCAAGTACAATTTCAGATTTTTTAAAATATTTTGGGTATACAAATGAAATTTTAAATATTTTATAAATATTTAAATTATAGGTCCAGACCCTAAAAAATCAATCCGAACCAGAACTGATTTTTTTAAATACCTAATTAAGTTTATATGTGTAGGACCCATAATAAACCCATACGTATTCAACTTGAAGATTTGATCACTATGCTTACTCTCTCATTTTATTTCTTAATGTTTAATTAGACAATACGAAAACAAAGATCTATTTACAATCATGTTAGTTTCTGTTATAATCCAAAGTAATAATTTAAAAAAAAAATATCTTACTTGTGTTTAAAATTCTTTATTTATGAAGTATTTGTATAATAATTTGATTGATTATTACATTAATGCATTTAAACAGCATTAAAATCAGCACAAAACGCACCGTATACATTAATGCATCCTCTACCTTTAACAGTTATAAAACAGATTTTCTGTTAATTTAAACGATAATTAGCACTAAATCTTGTCAAATATCTTACTATATAAAGTAGATTTTTTCTTAATTCTGCTTCAGCCACGTCATCAATTGATGCAAAGAGAGGATGACACGTGTTTACTTATACGGTGCGTTTTGTTTACGGGTTATTCTTAACAATTATTGGGCTTTTTTACTCATGCATCTGAGCTCAAATGCTCAATACCGAGAGAGACGCTTATCATCTTCATCAACTTCACACCAAATTCAATCTTCCTCTTCAATCTCTGACACTTCTTCTGCATTATCTGATAGCAACAATGGAGTTTCGAGAGATGATATGTGGCTTCTTAAATCTCATTTTTCCTTATCGTTGATAATCTCGAATGCTAGGCTTTCATAATACTCTCTCTCTCTCTCTCTCAATGAAGCAACGATGGTACAAAACTGCAAATCCTATGCTTTCATGCAAATATGTTACTTACGATTTGTAACAATTGACTAATATGCGGCTCAATTCTCCATTCTATGTCTGCCCAAAAAGATGAAATTTGATCTTTTCAATTTCTGACGAGATATAGAGATTCATCACTTGGCACTTGGCAGCACTTAGAGACAACTTGTGGACAGCTATGGTTGTTGTTCGATTTTTTGGCGGCTAATTTGGTTTGTTTATTATTGGTGGCTGTTGTCTTATGGTTTTCCGGTGACAATGAAACTTGAAAACCTATTCCGGTAAATCAAGAGATGGAAATCTGTCAACTCACTCAGTGGAGTAGTTGGGTAACTAAAGTTTCCATCTTTATCTTTTGAACAAAACGATTTTGATTGAATATAAGGTGTTTGTGTCATTGTCTACTTTTCTCATGTCTTAGTCAAAACGTTATTTCTTTAATTTTGTAGTCTTCTCCTCAGTTTGTTGTTTGGATTTTAAACAGATTATATTAAACGAAATTGCTGTTAGGATCTCCTCCAAGAGACTTTTATGTACAGATTGACACACGAAGTGATGTTATGTGGGTTAGTTGGGCTTCTTGCAATGGCTGTCCTCAAACCAGTGGACTCTAAGTACGGTTTCCCATGTCTTTTTCATTTTTGAATTATCTGATTTCAGATTAATATGCTGCTCTGTTTGAAGATTCAGTTGAATTACTTTGATCCAGGGAGCTCGGTTATAAAGACACTAATCTCATGTTCTGACCAAAGATGCAGATGGGGTGTTCAGTCCTCCAATTCATGATGTTCTGTTCAGAACAACTACGACAACTTTTCAGCTTACACGTTTCACTATGCGGATGGAAGTGGCACCTCATGGTTCTACGTCTTCGATATCTTGACATACAATTGATTCCTATGACTCTTGGCCAAATATGTTGTCTAATTCTTGATTCAGTGCTCTTTTTTAAGTGTTTTATTATGTCATCGCTTGAACGGTGGCGAGCATGGCTCTAGCTTTTTATCAATGTCATCTGCTCAATTGTCTCAAAAGGGATGGTTTTGATATACATATGGTCTATGGTTTTGATTTTGAGCTAAGGAACACCTCTGGTTCCAAAGTTTTTCAAAGGAACATGTTTGAGGATTCCCAACAGTTTCCGGCCACAATCAATGTGTTTTGATTTATGATCTATACAAGAGTTTATAAAGATGATTTTGATCTAGGCAAAAGAACAGCTCAGAGCCTAAAAACAGAAAAATGACTCAATTAAGCTCAAACTAAGTAAACAAGAAATGAAGCGAGCAAAAGCAACAGAGTAATTTTCTTCTCTTTAAGAAATATTAGAAATCTTTGTAACACAAATTATTTAGAATTTCTACTAATAAACAAACAAAATGAAATATCTATCTCTCATACAACTTTAAAACGTCTCACATGGGTTGTGATTTGCGATCAAAAAAATATTTTCTATATTCGAAATAAAATTTAAATTATGAATATAAACACTACCGCAAAAAGAAGATAACGTCTTAACCTCAAGTCTTACGAAGACGAGAAGCAAAGAAATATGCTTTGGACTTATCTAATCTAATGGTTTGTTTTGGTGGATGGATGCTTGAAGTTATCGCATTTGTGAATATCTAGACTCAACAGAGGCATATAGAGATCAAACGGAATTAGATCAAAGGAGACGCCATAAAAATGTTGAATTTGCAGCTAAAAATTACTAATTATCAATGCTTATTTTTGTCCAAAGATATTCTCTGAAATCTTTATTTTCATAAATTAAGTATTTTATAACACAATGAAGACAAATCATCTATCAACAATTTACCTAACTGCAAAGATTTTAAGGTTTATGTTTCTGAAGTTCTATATAAGAGGATTTTACATGAATAATGTGTCACAGAAAATATATAACTACACTTTTGAAATCAAAATTTTCAAATCAGATACTTAATAAATGCACTTGCCGCCCGAAACGCGGCCAACCCCTAGTATACTATATAGTAAAGATAGAAACGCATATGGACCACGGATCTTGATATCCAATTTTGATCAAACCAGAACCTAAAATGTGCGATATACCAAGAATAGTTCACTTAATAAATTGACAAATAATAATTTGGGCTTATTAGAAAAAATATGTTATAGCCCTACGATGATATTATACAACATCGGTTTATTTCTGTCCAATTGTTCATTAATTTTTGTATTGGCAATAAATGTATTGATAACTGTTAGTTTAGTCTAAAAATGTTGTTCTAAGATTTGATCAACGAACAGAAATTTTTAGTTTGGTGTTACAAAAAAAAAAGCGAGTGGTTAGTTCTATTTGTTTGGTTTATTAAAGTCTATGTCCAACTTTTTATTGTATCATTAGTAAGATATTTTCTACTTTGGATCTAAGAAGCAAGTTTTCATGGATTTACTTTTGAATTCCTTTCCAGAAAATCTCGTACTAATTATAATTAGACTTCTATTTATATATTAGACACTCCTTGTCTAAACTTCCAATGTGAGACTTTGTTTGATATCTCACATTTTTCCCTCAAGCTAAGGACTACACTCATCTCGTGTGTTTTCCGACGAATCATCTTGGCACCACCTTGTACCAGTAATCGCATGGTTTCCTTTGAGAATGTTTCTCCCACAACATCACAAGTTTCATGATCTTCTGAATAGTTTCTGTCACAAACTTCATCTTCCAACTTGAATGTTCCAATTCTTACTTGAAGAGTATTTTGGTCTTCTTGCAGATCATCGTCAAACCACTCTGATACCAATTGTTTGGTTTGTTAAAACCCGTTTTGAACTCTTTATTGTATGATTAATACGATATTTCCAACTTTAGACCTAGGAGTCAAGCCCACATGAATTTATTTTTGGATTTCTTCCTAAAAGGCATCATACTAATTAGAGTTGGACTTCTCTTTATATATTAGACACTCTTTGTCTAAACTTCCAATGTGAGACTTTGTTTGATATCATCACACTATTAATATTTTTGCGGGTCTATATGTTTATATAGTTTAAGTATAGGGATTTGATTTGTAATACGTTTTTATCAAATACAATGGGGCCAAAAGGAACATGTGAATTGTATGGTTTGTTCTTATAGAAAAAAATCATATCAATATGGGTTAGGTTTAATAGTTTTAAAAGTTAACAGTGATATGGTTAGAGTATTTAATTATGTATAATTAGAGAAATATAAGGTAAGACCAGAAAAAAGTTTTAAGTCTAATGAAATGGTGCAACAATTTTGTTTAAGTAGATTTTTCAAATAGTTTCTCTTTTAATAGTATAGATTGATGAATTTAGTAGGACTTGTTTTTATGTGGCTATTCTCTTAATTTTAGATAATTATTTTATTACAAACTTAGGAAGATATTATTAACGATTGTACGATCGACAATTATATGTCTTAAAAAGATTTATGGGATCCATGATTCACGGTACTCCTTGCAGAATGTTACTAATCTCTTGTAAGCATTTTCTCCATTAATTTACATAATTTCGTCTTCTCTGGCAAACACTGATGTGGCCGTCAAACCAGTAGCTAAACTAGAGGCCAACCAGTTGCACCAATCAGTTAACCAAAGGACCAGCCAGGACATGTGTTCATTCAAAATACCATATCTTTTCAACCCGGATGAATTTTGCCATGAAACTAATTTTAAAGAATTCTAAACACAAGAAGGAGTCAACCCTAATTAGAATCATCTTCAAAGCTACTCGGACCAGGAAGATATGAATTTTACAAACTGGAGGTTCTCCAGCCCGTTCATATGCGAGTATCCGAGTTTAGAAGTTGTTTCAAGCCCAAGGAAGAGGCGATCCGACCCAAACAAAATCATGGACTTAAATATGGATCTCTTAGATTTCCAAAAAGCCCATAATGAGAAGAAATGGTCACGTAATTATGAAGTTATGAACCAATCTCCAAAACCGGCTAAACCAGTGCTACACTTGCCTCAATTGGGAGCTAGCCGGTTCAATCTTAGTCAAAACAAATAATGGCGATCATGAGTGCTTTATTATCATCTGGGAACTATATCCAACGATCCAGAAGGAGTAGAAGATTTCTTACAATGGACCAGCAAGAATAGGATCAAGAGGATCTATTTGTGCCCACACTTACCTTATTTGGAGTCTCAAGAATTCAAACTCCAGCAGCTATATTCCTCTCAGTTTATGAATGAGTTAAGCACCCTACAATGCATCCATAATTTTCCCAGGAAGCTCTCTTACCCCGTTAAACCGTCCAGATTCAAAGAACCACAATCCAAGACAAAATCCCAAAGATATCTCTCCAATGGCTTTATTTCGATCATGATCAGTACCATTTAAGCCTTTTGTTTATTTTTCTTTCATTTTGCTTCATATGACCGTTTGGTCTTGTCTCCATGTCGTGCCCTATATAAGCACACCACTTTGTACATTTTAGAGTTACCTTTCAATCAATAAAAATCAGTACTAAGAGTATTTCTTTCAAAGAGTTGTCTTTGAGTTGTTCTTTAGTTTCTAGGTGTGAGATACATTAGGAGACTATAAGAGGTCGTGGTTCATAGGTTCCTTGAGAGATTCAGAAGCCTTTAGACACATATTGAGAGATTCAATCAGCACCCACGGATTGAGAGAGTCAATCATCAACTATCCAGCAACATCTACCATCAACCATCATCAATCATCTTCTACCTTCAATCCATCTACCATTCCATCCCTTAACTCTTTTATTTCCTTTGTTCTTATTTCTTTTATCATATAATTACCTTACTAATCTATCTTGTTTCAGGTTAGCTTGGACGGGATAGAGCTGTAGCAACTCCATCGACCACCACCATCTCTATCGATTTCTCGAGCATCACCATCTCATCGCCCATCACACCACCCTCGCTTCCCAGCCTGTAACATTTGGTATCAGATCTTTAAAATCTCCTGAACCAGGTTATATCAATCCTCTCTATCATATTTTGGTTTCATTCTTGCTTAGTTTGCATTTTATAAAACCAAAAACCCATAAAACAGTCATTTGTTTCTAGTTTTTATTTTTGCCTTTTTTGTGTTCTTGATAAAAAGAAAACTAAAGAAGAAGAAGTTGAGTTGTTTGATCCACGAAATTCATTTGAAATTTTAATCTATTCGTTTGCATTAATTGATCCAGCTCCCATTGCTATATTGGAGATATTTGTATTTAGTTTATTTCCTTGTTTCCTTTTTCGGTTCATTGCATTCTTATACTAAAAACTTTTAAAAAAATCATTGATAGCTCGCATTACATTTTCTTGCCATTTTTTTTTAAAAAGCATCCAATGCTGATTTATTTCGTGCTTTCATAAAGAAAAAAAAATGAATTGCATAGTTTACATCATTTGCATATTGTCATGCCAAGAAAAAAAACTTTAAGAAAAATTATAAGTGTTAGTTTTGCATCCCATAAATTCCTTTTCATTGTGTTCATTAGAACTTTCTATTTCATCACGACCCTGCATCCATAAAACCAAAAGAAAAATCATTTTAGTTTAGTTTATAGCATTTTGGTTCATTACTTGCATATTTATCGTTTAGCATAAGTTGCATTATTATTGTTTATTTGATTTACCATCAACCTAAGCCACGAGTGTGATATAATTATCTTGCAAGGTACATTAAGTTAAGGCTATGGAGTATGAAGAAGATGATCTAAGTGAGAACAATACCTCAGAAATAGATTGGGGAGAAGAACCGGATGAAGACTTTATATGAACGTAAGAAGACTTCTTCTCTGGTATTTTTGAAGATTTTTCAAATTCAAAAGTAAGTCAATATTTGAAAAGAAATACTTCTCAAGATGTCTGATGTAGAGTAGACTTCTTTAGAAGTTTTTTGTTTGAAATTGCAAAAAATAACCTAAATGGAAGACTTTCGGAGAAGTTTTCTTTGACAAGACTTCTTAGGCAATCTTCTACGTCAATGTTTAATAAAAATTTTTTTATTAAACATTGACTTAGGAAGTCTTCTTACTTTCATATGAGCGTAAGAAAACTTCTTCTCTAGTATTTTTGAGGATTTTTCAAATTCAAAAGTAAGTCAATATTTGAAAAGGAATACTTCTCAAGATGTCAGATGTAGAGTAGACTTCTTTAGAATCTTTTTTTTTTGAAATTACAAAAATAACCTAAATGGAAAACTTTCGGAGGAGTCTTCTAAGAAGACTTCTTAGGCAGTCTTCTACGTCAATGTTTAATAAAAAAAAATTCTCTACAATTAAAATGACTTTTTAATATTGTTTATTAATTCATATATATTATTCAATACTGAGACTTCTGGATGAAATTCATAACTTATTTGGTTATAATTATGAGATTTGTTTCAAATATTCATATTTACTAATGTCTTCTACGTTAAGAGTGTTAAGTAACTTCAATGTATGTTTTTTATAACTTTCAAAAGTGTTAAGTAACTTCAAGAATATCAAGTCATGTGGTTTAATGTGTCTTTTTAGATCATAAGATATAATTTATAACTTCCATGTGATTTAAAATTTCAGCTTTCACTTAAAATACAATTTTGATCTTTTGTGAAGTTTACTATGTTTTCTTGAGAGATCTTCTCTCTGTTTTGTGTTTTTATGTTTTGTTATGAGTAGGTAGAATGATTAAAAAAGTTCTTGGTATGTTGTATCAATAACTTCAATAATGTCAAGTACTTTTGGCAAAACATAAACATATTTACAAAATTCTTTTCATTAACATCTCTCAAAGTTTACACACAAAATCACAACTAAAATAATACAAATACAAATCATAAACAAAATTATTACCCATGAAGCTAGATATCATTCCTAAACATAGATAATCTTGAACTCCACTTAACATCATCCCTTTGTACCACTTTGGAAAGAAGACTTCGAAAGACTTCCTGAAGGCTTCATAGGAAGACTTCTAGCATAAGATATATTAGAAGACTTCTCCAAAAGTCTTCCGAGAGTGTTCCAATAGTCTTTTGAGAAGTCTTCCAAAAGTCTTATCAGAAGTCTTCCAAAGTCTGACTCAGATTTGAAAATTTTGCATATTCTAAAGCATTCAAATGGCTTGAAAACATAATTTTTTTTATGCTTAAATTTTCTTTATATATGAAGACAAAAAATTCAATTAGGGTAAATATTTTTGATATTGAAGTCTTCTAAGAGAAAACTTCCCAAAAAGTCTTCTAGATCCTAAAATCAAATGATTAACTAAATAGTAAAAAACACTTCATTAAACTTAAAATCAACTTTTAAAGTGTTTAATATACACAAAACTAACACATATATGTTAAATATAGTTGTTTTTTAAAGTTAATATTAAATTTACCTCATTTAGAAATGTTTATATTTACATGATTTGAATTTTTTCTCAATAAAATATACATTATAAATTTTATAAATTATTTTTAAGATCTAATACATAAGAAGACTTCTGGAATACTTCACTTTAGGCGGAAAACCCAATTTCTACAAAAAAATAGGAGGAAAACCTAAATTCTACTAAAATTTAGGCGGGAGCATGTCAAAAGACTTATTGGGAAGTTTTCCAAACCCTAACCTAATCAAATAACTAACTAAATAGCAAAAAATAATGCATTAAACTTAAAATTAACTTATTATGTGTTTAATATACATAAAACTAAAGACATGTAGATCAATTTTTAAAGTTAAGATTCAAAAATCCAACTCTAAATACAAAAAAAAAAAACTATAACATATGTTACCAAACCCTGAACCAAAGACTATCATGACTCAATTTACATTCACTCATCTGTGGAAAACAATTCAATTTTAGTTAATCCAAATTTATATCATTTTAGAAATGTTTATAATTACATGTTTTGGATTTTTCTCCATATCAAAATATATATAAAATTTATAAATTATTTTTAAGTTTTAATACATGAGAAGACTACATGGAAGACTTATGGAAGACTTCACATTAGGCGGGAATATTAAATTTCTAAATTAATGATTAGGCGGAAAACCCAAATTTTACTAAAACTGAAGCGAAAAATGATAGACTTTGTTGTGAAGACTTCCAAGAAGTCTTCTGTTGAGTTATAATTTAGAAGACTTCTTGGGAAGTTTTGTGAGAAGTCTTCTGGAAATTCTTCCAAAACTCTATAATCAAATAACTAAGAAAAAAAATATTTTCTTAAACTTAAAAGAAACTTAAAAAGTGTTTTAGAATCAAGTTATTAGATAGTCATTAACACATATTTGTCAATTAAAAAAATTTTAAAGATAAGATTTCAAAATCAAACCCTAAAAATACCAACATATGTTACCAAAACCTAAATCAATTACTATCATGACTCAATATACATTCACTAATCTATGCTGAAAACAATTCAGTTTTAGTAAATCTAAATTTACATCATTTATAAATATTTATAGTTACATGATTTTAATGTTTCCCTCATATAAATAGTTTTTATAATTTTTTAAATTAAGATTTACTGTACGAAAAGATTGAGAAGACTAAGAAGAGAAGTCTTCCCACGCGGAGGATTATAATGGTAAAACTTAATACAAGTTTTTTGGGTGCTCATAAAGAATTTATTGTAATTTTTACTAGTTTTTTGGGTTGTATTTGATTAAATTTTAGGTACACTTTTGTATTTAAAATTAAGTTGTAAGTAATATTTTGTAAATTTCCAATATTAAAACATGATGAATGGGAATATGATTGGATAATTTTTTCTTTTTGAATATTGACTAATGCTTCCACCATGTTTGTGATTCATAGATAGATGAGTGGCCATTAACGTGCATCCTCTGTAAACCACAAAACCCCACCCACGTGACCAATCATCAAATATTGCAATATTTCTTCACACCAACACGATCGAAATCAAGAAATCTCAATCTTGATATCCAATGAAACTCCTTACGAATCCACATACCTTCCCTTTCTTCACTTGTAAACCACTCGATTTAAAGCCTTTCTTCAAACCCATCAAAGCCTCCGTCCAGACTCCTCCTCCGGACTTCGATTTCCGCAACGAGCTCGCGTCTGACTCACGCGCCGCAATCGCCAACATTTTCCCGGAGCTTCTCGACCTCGCCGATAACGGGACGCTAGTTCTGGTCCAGAAGCAGAGTTTCGGCCCGACTCCAGCCTGGCGCAAGGAGTTCGTCGAGCCGGAGTCCATTTGGCTCGTTGGCACTTCTCACATCTCGCCTGAGTCTGCCGCCGATGTAGCGCGCGTGGTACGCACGGTAAAACCAGATAATGTCGCCGTCGAGCTCTGCCGTAGCAGGAAAGTCGTTTTCTGTATTCCCTCACACGTTTGAGATTTTGTCGTATCTGACAGTAACATATTGCAGAGCTGGGATTATGTACACTTCAAGTATCGGAGAAGAAGACCAGAACTTAAAATCTGGAGTCTTGTCATTGTCCGGAACAGGCTTTCTTGGTGCTGTTGGTCGGAGCTTAGACTTAGGTAAACTAATAAAAGCTTGTTCACCTTCAATGTTTGATGAATGATTGATTCTTTGGTGTTGGGATGATTGATCATCATAGGAGGCCAAACAGCTTTGGCTTTGCGACTTCTCTTGGCAGTTTTCTCTTCCAAGTTATCTTCTGTTGCTGACCGGCCTTTCGGGGATGAGGTACTCTTCTTTGAAAACCCACCAAGGGTTTGTTTCTTTGGACTTAGTGAGACTGTTCTTGATATAAAAATTTCTTGCAGTTTCGAGCTGCCCGGAAAGCGTCAGAGGAAGTTGGTGCGCAGCTGGTTCTTGGAGATCGACCTATCGAAATAACAGTATTGCTCTGCGGATCTTTGTAATATAAGGATCCTTTTCTTTTAGTTACACATGGGGGACATAACTATGGTAATGTTGTAGCTTCAACGGGCGTGGAACTCGTTGAAATGGGGAGAGAAGGTTAATCTGGTGATGGGTGTGACTCGGGCAATCACATCGTCATCCAGTGCATCCGCAGCAGAGCTCAAGGTTCTGTTCTCTTTTCCTCGACCTGGCTTTCCTTTGAGTGCGAGAAGATTAAGCTGTAATATGAGGTTGTGTATACATATTTTAACAGGAACAAGAGTCTAATGAAAGCAATGCAAGTTTGCAGCTTTATGAACGGCTAAGTTTCTCATACCCATCTCTCCTACAGCCACTAATACACGAAAGAGACACGGTAAGTTTAAAAACCAAATCGTGGTGAAAACCAAATTTCTCAAACCGAATTGTATTCTAAACCTAACGCTAACAATATCTTTTATGCTGAGCAAGCGGAACATATACTATCACAATCAATCAACAAAAAATGATGTCTTAGCCGGACCAAACTGAGAAAAGGATTGCTGATACTAAGTATTGAGACTGTTAAAATGTGTTGACACTTTATGTATGTGACAGTATCTCGCTTGGTCGTTGAAAAGGAGTAAGGCTGTGAATGGGTGTAAAACGGTGGTGGGTGTGATCGGAAAAGGACACATGAATGGTGTAATCTACGCGTTGGTATCGGACTCTGGTGATCTCCGGTTTAGGGATTTGGTGGGAAGAGGTGATTCATCTGATGGTGGTACATCGAACGGCTGGATTCAAATGGCTTTGAAGAGCCTCGCAAGAGATACAATTTTAGGACTCTTGTTGTGGGAGTTATATGATCAGTATCTCAAGTTTATGATGATGACCCAAAACCCTTCATGATAGAGTCATCGCCAATCCAAAACGTGTATAAAGAATCCAAAAATTAGTAAATATACTTGATCATTTCCTTCTGTAAGATTTTGTCGAGCCAGCCTTCCAAATACAACTACAGAAAAGTGTCTTTCTTTTTAAAATATTTTTTTGTAATGAAACGTTGTATTAGTTTAGTGTTTCCATCTACATGTATCTTGCAAGTCCTGTTGTAGATTTTGATAATCAACTGACTCATCCTTATTAACATCATACGAATTGTTTTTATTCAAACACTAAGGCTGTGTAACATATTTCCTTGCCTTGTCATATAAGGAAACAATCCTTATCACGTATAGAAAAATATACAACTAAATATATGTCAATATCACACCAATACTCCCACTCAAATTGGAGCATGAGAGTTTTGAATGCCCATTTTGGAGACTAACTTTTGAAATGGAACTCGTCCAAGTGCTTTAGTCAATATATCTACGATCTGCGAGTCCGTTCGTATATGTTGAGTGACAATGACACCGTCTTGAACTTCATCCCTCACCGAGTGACAATCATTTTCAATATGTTTTGTTCTTTCATGAAATACCGGGTTTGCAGCTATGTGAATCGCAGCTTTACTATCACAGAAAAATCGAGTAGGAGTAAACTGTTCAAGACCCAGTTCTTTCAACAGCTTACGGATCCATTTCGTCTCTCTCAAGGCAGTCGCCATAGACCTGTATTCTGCTTTGGCAGATGAATGTGATACGGTCCTTTGCTTCTTAGTTTTCCATGCAATGGGTGAACCACCAAGCATAACCACAAAGGCGCTGAGTGATCTTCGGGTAAGTGGACAGGATGACCAATCGGCATCACAATAAACATATAGTGTGAGATCAGGATCTGATTGCAGCAAAATTCCTTGACCTAATGTTTCTTTCAGAAAACGCACAACTCGAAGAGCAGCAAGCCAATGAGCTTCTTTCGGATGCTTCATAAATTGTGAAAGAATATGAACTGAGTAACACAACTCTGGTCGGGTATTCAGGAGATAAATCAGCCTACCAACAAGCCGCCTATACTTCGTTGGATCAGCGAGTTTTCGTCCCTCTGCTTTAGCAAGTTGATGATTTTGCTCAAGAGGTGTGTGAGCTGGTATACATCCTAAATGAACAGTCTCTGTAACGATATCCAAAGCATACTTGCGTTGACATAGAAAAATACCTTCAGGACCTCTCAATACTTCAATGGCAAGAAAATATTTTAATTTTCCCAAATCTGTCATCGCAAAGCATTTTCCCAAGTATTCTTTGAATCGCTTTAGCATATGTTGATTGTTACCACAAATAAGCAGATCACCAACGTATATCAGTACTCGTATCTCAGTATCTTTGCAAGAGTAAGAGAACAACAAATAATCTTCGTATGACTGAAAAAACCCGAGTTTGAGCAATGCATCCGAAAGCTTCTAGAACCAACACCGGGGAGCTTGTTTCAGCCCGTATAGAGACTTTCTTAATCGACCTACTTTTCCAGGATGTGTATGACGAAAATCTGGAGGAATTTTCATGTAACTACTTCGTCAAGGTCGCCATGCAAAAATGCATTTTGGACATCCATCTGGTAGACTTCCCACTTCTTTTCTGCAACTAAACGCATAAGAGTGCGTATTGTGGTCATCTTGACGACTGGAGCAAACGTCTCATTATAATCTGTTCCTGCAACTTGCTTATTTCCCTGGACCACTAAGCGAGATTTGTGTCTTTTGATAGTCCCGTCAGCATTGTATTTTATCTTGTAGACCCACAAAATATTAAGTGCTACTTTTTCTGGAGGAAGATCAGTGATGTCCCAAGTGTGACTATCATCTAGCGCTACAATCTCTGTGGTCATAGAATAATCCCAGATTTACTACAGACAACTTCTTGAAAATTCTTAGGCTCCTTTGCACTCGTAATTGCAATCATGTATGCCCGATGTCCTGGAGAAAACTGTTCATCGGTTATACAATCTGATAGAGGATAAAGAGAGTTACCTGGAGCGTTAGACGAGGAAAAGAGGTAGGAGTTGGGAAGAGCGTGATTTGTATCATATGTACTCACAGCATTGTGGAGTAGATAATCTTTTAACAAGACCGAATGTGTCTTTTCTCTGCGACCTCGACCGAAATTTTCAGATGGTTCATTGACCTGAGACGAGACCAAGTCCACAACAAGTTGATGCTCGGTAACAACAAACTCTGTTTCTGTTATAGACAACTCGGTTTCATTTTCTTCAATATTGGCAACATTTTGTTCAACTGTATCAGTTGTAGGAGACGTTGGATTTCTCCCCCTGTCATCAAGATCCACGGCCAAGTCCTCATCAAGAACTACATCCTACGATGACACTGCAGGATGGAAAATTTTTGAGTCTGCAAATGGAAATACATTTTCTTGGAAGACAACGTCCCGAGAAATCAGAAACTCGTTACGTTCAATATCATACAATTTCCAGCCTTTCTTACCGAATGGATAGCCAACAAATATACACGACCGGCTTCTTTGACTAAATTTGTCTCTGGTCTCGATTCATTTTGTGTGTGTAACATGCTGATCCAAAAAATTTCAACAGTTTATAATCTGGTTGCACTCCGTAAAGGACTTCATAAGGCGTGCAACCTTTAAGTACAGAAGTCGGAGTTCGGTTGATCAAATATGCAGCGGTAAGAACAGCTTCTCCCCAACACTTAATTGGCAAGTTAGCTTGAAACATGTGCTCGAGAGACATTCAAAATGTGTCGATGTTTTCTTTCGACCCCTCCATTTTGATGTGGTGTTGCAACACATGAAGCCTGATGCTCTATGCCATTTTCTTTGAAATAAGATGTCAACACCATGAACTCAGTGCCGTTGTCACTACGAACCGTTTTAACCGACTTCCCAAACTGTTTTTCTGTATAACCGAGGAACTGTTTTAAAACATCTTTGACCTCAGATTTTTCAAGCAAGGGATATGTCCACACTGCTCGAGACAAGTCATCGACGATAGTTAGGAAATACACTGCACCACACGAAGAAGGCACTCAAAATGGTCCCCAAACATCGGCATGAATAAGCGAAAAACAGTCTGATGTTTTATTCGAACTATCATTAAAAACTTCTCGAGTTTGCTTTGCTCTAAAAAAATGTGACACGGACTAAAGCTACCTAATTTAGATGAACCAGAAAACACATCCAAATCCTTAAACATTGAGAAAGACGGATGCCCTAAACGTTGATGCCACAAAGCTCGATCGGAAATACCACTGACTTGGTGACTCTTTGCTGAGACTCTGTCTGTGAAGTAATACACACCATCACACTCTTCACTGGTTCCAAACAGAGTCCTCGTAAAACGGTTTTGTAAAACGCAAACTGTATCAGTAAACATTGCAAAGCAACTCGTCTGTTTCAGCAATTTTGCTATAGACATCAGTGTGCAATTCAAATCTGGAACATATAAAACATTCGATAAGGTTATTTTAGACGAGAGCAGAAAAGATATCATGCTCATCGCATATGTCTTTCCTCTATCAGCAAAAGCGACAGAGCATGGTGATATTGGGTCAATGTTCATCAAAAGTGACAATGAACCTGTCATGTGATGGGAAACACCCGTGTCGAGAATGACATCACCGAGTTTTCTCTTACCAGACAATTTGTCTGAAGCATTGGCTCCAGACTTTTCTTGAATCATTTGAGTAAGAATTTTCCACTGATCAGATGTAAAATCAGGGAATTCTGATGAGTTTGAATTTGTAGCATGAGCCACATAAGCTCTTCCATGACCACGACCACCACTGCGGCCTCCTTTTCCACTACCATTATTACTCGGTCCACGCCCTGCATTGCGTTCTGGAAACCACTCCGGAAAGACCACTATCTGATAACAGTCACGTTTCTCATTACCAGTCCTTCCATAATGAGAACAAAGCATTCTAGGTTTAAGTATTGCGTTCTCTGTTTTGTTTTGTGTCTCAGCTGAACCAGACTGTTGACCTCTACTAGACACTTCACCAGATTTTAATTTCCGTGCGATAAATCCAACTGCTTCTTGCTGATCACGACCACGAGCTGACGCAAGGCGCTGTTCTTCTCTTATTATTTTGCTGTAAATTTCGCCAAGGGAGGGAAGAGGATCTTGAGCAATAATTGAGGTACAAAATCCCCCAATCCGAGAGTCATCAAGACCCCCATAGCAAACTGGTGAATCTTCTCCTGCTCTCTTTCACCAATGATGGCAGCAGCAGCACCACATGTGCACACATGAACAGGCTGATAAACCTGCAACTCTTCCCACAAAGTAGAGAATTTTCCGAAATAGTCCAACACAGATTGACCATCCTGCTTACACGAGGCGAGCTGTGCCTTTATTTGATGCACTCTTACTGTGTTTCCCACCGAGAAATGTTGCTTCAGATTCTCCCAAATCTGATATGCATCAGTGACGTAAGTGACCGTATATTTAACCTTTGGTTCGATGGAAGCTCGGATCCATCCAACAAGCATAGAATTGACCATCAACTAGTTATCTAAATCTGGACTACTATCAGCCGGCTTCACCAATGTGCCTTTGATGAAACCTAGCTTACGTTTTGCTTGACAAGCCTTCAACATCTCCGAAGACCATTCATTGTAGTTTTCACCATTCAAACGAACCGAGGTGATCATAGCTCCCGGGTTGTCAGCATAGAGCGTATACGGCGAGACAGACGCAACTTCATCCTTATTTTGAGTGGCTTGGGTCAACTCACAAACGTCCGACATATCGTAGCTTAGTTAGAAACTTGATAGAGATCGATTTGCGACTTTGTTAACTGGATCAATGCTCTGATACCATGTAGATTTTGATAATCAACTGACTTGTCCTTATTAACATCATACGAACTTATTTTATACAAAGACTAAGGAGGTGTAACATATTTCCTTGCCTTGTCATATAAGGAAACAATCCTTATCACGTATAGGAAAATATAAAACTAAATATATGTCAATATCACACCATTAACTGTATATGATAAAAAGCCAACAAGTATAGTAAATGTCTCTCTTTTTAAATTCAGTTGTGTATAGTAATGTTGTACTAGTTTAGTTTTTTTGACCGTCAATATTTGCTATTAGATATATATAAAAAAATTTTAGTTAGAAGATGGACTACATTAGTACTATATACATTAGGCTCATTAGCTATGGCCTATGTGTATTTTTGGAAGGCACGTAGACTCTATGTTCAGTGGGCAAAGGTACGGAAAGTCAGACTGTTATGAGCCATAACACTTACTATAGAAAAAAGAAAAACATAGTTGGGAAACATGGGAGAAGTAATGTGGCTCAATTTGTTAGCAAAAGATTCAAATTAAAGCAAATCTTCTAATTCTCTCAGAGGCTTTGCGGTTAGAAGGAGCATTTCAGCTTAACGAAGATCGAGTCTTTTAAATAGACTTTTTGAATTCATTTGTTGTTTTCATGCTTGATGTCAATTGTTTTAGACACCATGAGTCTAAACCTCATGATCATCATGAGATCATTGATTCTAGGTAAGTTCGCCAGGAGAGCTTAGCTCGTTTCTTACTCAAGCTGTAAACGTTTCTCATTTGGTTTATGTTGAAGTTGAAGAGTTTACAATCAGTTCATAATGTTACAGATACCGATACTATCACTGGTGCGGTGAAAATTTTGATTACAACATGAAGTGATGTCGACGCCTGAAACTCCGATGAGATCGAGGTACGCGGATGAGTATGAAGACTTGACAAGAAAGCGAAAGGTGAATTGATGTTTCTGATGGGAGTGTATACGAGGTTGAATAGTGATAAGCAACAACGAATTCGAATATCGCTTCACTACAACAAGAAGTCTCAGCTCTGAGTTTTTTGATTCAAGCGATGATGAATATGTTAGGGAAGATGCCGATGTAACATATGACACAACAATCAGAGTCTTTGCACTCATTCTCTCAGGTACATTAATCTAATCTGGAATCAAACTAGGAATAACAGATAGGTTATCGATGCGAGAATTTGAATTTAACGAATCGTGAAGTATGTTGCGTAAGACCGAATTGATGTTTGTGATGGTTCTCGGATTTATATGTGGATTTCTGATATGGAACATTTCTTTACCTTGGAAAGCTATTTTGGATGAGGATAAGTTGGATATTGTGTTTGCAAGGGAAGGTGAAGAAATGGTTTGTTTGGGTAAGCCGTAGAGGAGGTTTTCGTCATTCGGATGATTTTAGGCAGAAGCTTGTGGTTAGGTTTTCTGAATAAATTAAGGATGAACCAAGCACGAGGTTGTTTGTTATTCGCCAAACTGATTATAAATCAGAGTTTGAAGACTTATATGTTCAAGTGGCTGGTTTGAAAGATCATCATTTCGAGAGAATTTTTTATAATGGATTGAATCATGAGATGAAAGAGGTAATCAGGATGAAGGGATCTTTAGGGAATTGCTAACTATATGACGGCTGTTTTGAAAATGGAAACAAGTGTCCATAGCAAAGTGATTAATAATATGCGTGTGAAATATGGCAGATAATTTTCTCGGGGTTATGCTACCACCAATACTCCATGTTCTGGGAATGTTCATACTACGTATGAAAAATAACATGTGGAGTCGAGTGGTAACAAAGAAAATGTGCAACCTCGACAACAAATGCAGAGGCCAAGATAGCAGTATGCTGATGTTGAGTTGGATGCTTTTGCAAAGTAAGAAACTTTTTTTTCAAATCCAAAGCTCCTTGGTCACGCATTCATGAGTGTCATAATAAAGAGATGTGGGTACTTACAGTGATTCATGGGTTCAAAACAGAGTTATTGGATGAAGAGTTTGAGTTTGATTTCCAAGAATAACAAGTACAAGCACATGAGTTAAAGACTTTGTCTTTAAATTCTTTTTTTTTTTTGGTATAGATCACCTAAACCAACTAAACTGAAAGGTCGAATCAATAAAAACGAAGTGGTTGTCATACATGACAGTGAAGCCTCTCACAACTTCATTTCTCCCGAAGTAGAGAATAGGCTACATTTGAAATATTTTGTGGATTGTCAACTTAATGTATTTTTAGGAAATGGAGTAATTGTGAATGCATGGAGACTATTCCTATCAATTATTTTCCATCTTAGTAATTCTGACTTAACATCTAACTTCATCTCCCTAGAATTGAAAAGTTAATGTGATACTTGGAGTTTAGTGGCTTGAAACCTTGGGTAAATATGACGTGGAAGCAGCAAGAATTTTTCTTTATCTATAGAGGGAGCCGAGTAACTTTGTTTGGACATCCAATATTAGTCCTTTATTAGAGTCATCAAGGAAGAGAAGAGCTTGTGCCTCTCATTGCAACTACATCAACAATACCAGATGAGTTTTCTTTCTTTCACAGTTGTTGAACCAGTTTTTGATGTCTTTGCTATGCCAACTGGATTACCTCCTTTCATAGGAAAAGAACATGCTATTACGTTGATATAGGTTGTTCAGCAGTGTTAGTACATGTAACATACCCGATCTGGATTAAGTCAAAGTTGATGTGTTTTCTGTGCAACAATCAAATAAGAACATGCACGACGAACAAAATAACCTTTACCAGATCAATAATGTTACTACCAAGTACCCAAACATCCAACTCGAGATTCCCAGATCAAATCGAAAATCCCAAGGTCAAATGTAACATCCCGAATTGTGATATATGAAAAAGGCTTAAGAGAACTTATTTGGCTACCTTTTTTTGGGTCAAACCTTACTTAATTAGCACCTTAGAACAAGAGTTACTCCATCAAAAGAGGACGTACAGAAACAGAACACAAAGCTGCTTTGGCTAATCCATCAGCAGTGGCGTTACCCAGCCTTGGGATAAATTTAAATAAGATAGAAGAAAAGGATCTACTCAACATGCAAATGTCATGGAGGATTCCTATAATGGATATCTATGAGGAATGATCCTTGAGAAGAGAGACAAGACATTTGGAGTCTAGGTACAACACCATGTCTTTGAAATTTGGCACCTTCGCATCCTTTAGAGCTTCCTTAAGTGCCCATGCTTCAGCAGCCAAAACCGACGCCACAAAGGAGCGATGAGCCGATCCTTGTTTGATAATTCTTTCTTGTCTGTTTTGTAAGGACCATCCCAAACCACAATTTCCTGTTCTTTTATCCCATGCTGCAGCAGAAAAACACTGGATAACCGAGGGTGGGACTAAAGGGATAAAAGGTTGAGGCAGTGGAGGTTTTCGCCAGTCTGGTTTTGTCTTAGATAAATTAGCTTCTTGCCATTCTCGCGTTAAAGGGGTAGCTCTTACCAGCACATCAACTTCAGTAAAGTGTTTATTCTCAAAGTTGATTTTGCTACCTATGTCACCAAAGTTGACTTACATTTTCTGTCACACATCCATTTAGAACTCCAGATTTAAGCGTGCTTGCGCTGAAGTAGTAGAAGGATGGGTGACCTACCGGGAAGTGATTCGCGATACCGTGTGAGTGAGACCAAAGCACGGGGAAATGTCATGTGGTGATTGCAGGGGCAGTAGAAAATGATTTCGAGCCATGTAAAATTTATGCATCTACCGTTGCAACGGGATGGGGCCCACGGGCCGAGAGAGTTGGCATGGGTGGCCCATTAGCCGTGGGTGGTTGGGGCGTTACAAATGGTATAGGAGATGGTTAGCCATCCCTGCTGGCGCTAAATGGTAAGGAGCCTGCGAAACTGGTGCTGTCCCAAGTAATTGTTCTGATTTCGGTTGATGTTGTTCGATGGCCAAGATATGCCGACGATCAATGCTCGATTATCCACTTCCGCGTTCATTACCCAACCAGCTTCTTCCAGTGCCAGGTCGTGAGACTCAATCAGTTCTTCCTCTCTGTGATCTGCATCGTATTCTTCGTAAGCTCCACCGTATCCTTGGTAAGTCTAATGGGTGTCGATCGATGGTGTATGGTGACCGTCGATCGATGCTCGATGACCAGTCTGGTGGCCAAAAAGGTTTCCAGCTCCATTGGACATTGCAATTATATCTGCCACATCTTCCTTCGTGACATGTGGAATTCTGCCATCCATAGCTCTTGTGTGACCATATCGATCTCTCATAATACCAAACTTATCTGGTTGTAGATAACCATATTCTCTTTCGTGTTCTACAGCTGAATCTAGTTCGGTCTCTGCTTCATTCCTAGTGTCGATCAATGGTGTATGGTTCCCGTCGATCGATGTCGATTTTCCGAGTTAATGTGAAACATGAAGGAAATCAGCCTCTTCCATAGCAATCCCTCGTAGGTAGGCTGAGTTGTAATCAAAATCTGCATGGAGGGTGTTGGTTGGTTCTGAAGTTGGAGTGTCGATCGATTTTATAGGGTGGGTTTTGATCGATTGTTGCACTGTAAATCCGTCGATCGATGGTGTGGGTTGGGTATCGATCGACTCCTTCTTCTGATTCCTCATTGAACTCGTAATCGCAGAAGCATGTGGTCACAAGCTCTGCATCATTAGACAATTCAATCAGGGTAACCTTGTTCTTATTCTTAACATGATCACTTTTCTTTTTCAGATAGGTCCTCTGCTTCATCTTCTGTCTAAGGTGATTGAACATTATCTCTATATTATCATCTGTCTCCCTTTTTTCCCTGATAAACATCCACAATCTATGAGTATAATAAGCTTCATCAAAAGAAATATCTAGAGGAATTTTTAAAAACTCTTTTAGAAAAGCTATCCATCTCCTTTTCATTGGCTTCTCTGCGTTGATGTTTGGGGATATTTTGCCTCCTATTTGAGTGTCCCTCATCTTTTCTATCAAGATCCATAGCTTCAGATGTGTCAGTATTGTGTTCTGAAACTTTCGCGATTGGTAGTACAATCAAACTTGCATTGAGGTTCGGTAGTCGAACTGGTTTCCTCATCTGTCGATCGATGCTTATGTCGCACTGTCGATCGATGTTGGTCGATTCACACGTAGCCACTGATTTTTGTAGGCTTCACCATCGATCGATTCACACTGATTAATGTCGATCGATGCGAATGAGAAGTGCCGAGTGATATGGAATTTTCCACACGAAAACCACTGTTTTGGGGCTTCTCTCTATTGACTTCCTGCCATAAATCATCATCAATCAATGCATTGACGTGGTGCTTTTGTCCAGCCTCTATTTTCTCCTTAATCAAGCTCTCATGCCTCTTAATGGTCTCACTTGCTTGCATCACTTGATTCTCCAATTTCTTCACATGAGTGCTGAGGTTTTCAAATTTGGTATTGAGGCTGAGGTAAAAACTATCTATCTTCCCTCTGATTTCTGATGTCGGTCGATGTTGTCCGTTAAGAAGTGTCGGTCGACGCTGAGTATTTGTCGTCGATCGATGCTTGTCGTCTTTCTTTGCGGGTTGTACGTTCGAGTTTGTGTGGGTCTGGGAATAGTAATTCTTGTCCTTTATTGTTCCTGGTACTCTTTTGCATGCACCTGAAAAACAAAGAAAAATAAAAATTTAGTAACTTGAAAGTAAAAACAAACCTAGACTAAATCCTATAAATTAAATCTAAGGGCGATCAATGCTCCCCGACAACGACGCCAAATTTGACATGGGTGTGTTTATTGTTCTAGCATGAGTATAAATATCCTAAACAATTAACTATTAAATTAACCCTTTTGAGTTACTTTTCCAATTCCATCGGTTTGAGGTCAATCATGATCCTACAACCAAAGTTATGCCCGTTTTACTGGAGAGTGGTATGTCTGCCTCGTGAGAGGAAACTGTTGAGAAGATGAATGAGTATCGATCGACGGCACAGCCTTGGTGTCAATCGATGGTGATCTCAGAAGACAAGCCCGACTTTTTTATGGCCGACTTAAGCCCAGAATCCATCACAAATTACCAAAATACCCATGGACAACCTAAAACCCTATTTATATGTTTTCTAAGCCATTGTTGACGGCTACGCATTAGCAAGCTTTCTTTTATTCATTTTTCTAAAGTTATGAGAGAAGGGAGGAACTCCTTCAGAGTCCTCCTGGAATTACTTTTGTTTTATATTATATCTATTATATTCATGTATGATTTCTGTGACAAAGATCATGTCTGAGAAGATCTCTTGTTAGGTTTAGCGTTTATTAATAGCACTGATGGATAAGCCAAATGATAGAATTGCTAGGGTGGTTATTAAATATATCAATAAAATTGTGTTTATTGCTTGTGTTGTAGAGTAGATAACTAGAATCCTGATCATATGATTGTTAGGCGCAAGCGAGAGCATGGTCTACTACTAGAATTAATCCTATTGAGCTAGGTTGCTAGAAACAAACGAGGGTTGATTTAGTTAATATAGTGAACTTATCGAATTAGGTCATAAAAATTGACTCAAGAGACCATCAATCGACGCAGAATCATTTCAATCAATCGACGGTCATTCCGTGTCAACAAGCAAGACCTGATACATCGGACTTAGTCAGTAGATTAGACTCGCAGTGAGAGTTTTTCATCTTTTACATTAGATATCGAGTTCTATGATTAATACTCTTAGCTTCTTTCCTCTATAATTAACTTGCTTGAAAACCTAGATCTAGCTATTTATTATTATTATTATATACTTACCAATCGATCAATTATCTGCCATGGTTTATTTACTGCTTATTAATTTATTTGCCTAGCTTAATCGCGACTGCATTGAGTTTATTGTGTGCCCACGCTTCATGTGGATTCGATCCCTAAATACTACAATTTGACATCTCTTGGCAAGAGTAGTTCGTAGTGTTAATTTGATAGAGTGCATTGAAATACATAAAAACCCTTCTGTCAAATTTGCCGATGTTTCCGGGGATCGAACCCGGGTCACCCGAGTGACAGGCATGAATACTTACCACTATACTACAACGACTCAATTTGGCGCCGTTGTCAGGGAGCGAGGATTCGCCATTAGACTCAATTTGTTTTATTTAGTCTACGTATTTTTCTATATTAGTTTACTTACATAAAAGATTTTCTTGTGTTTCAGGTACATACATATTAGTACAAAGAAGCAATGAGGAGAGGATTTTTGAGTTCTTCAGAAAAGGAACTCGCTGATTCGCGCACGATCCATACGTTTACGAGGTGTTAAGTTGATGTACATTTGGGATTAAGGATTAAAGAATGGGAGAAGAAGATCAGTAAGAAGATCATCCGGTAAAGAGAAGAGTTACCATGTGCCTATCCTTGGGTATTTACCCTTATCCATCCATGGGAAGGAAGAAAGGATCAGCCTTGACAGGCTGGAACAGCTGGAAAGTAACCAACATCTAGTCAAAGATGCTAAATACCACTCTAATGGCTCTCCTTCCTCTTGATTCAAATTAGGCGCTCCTACCCTCATCCTAGACCACATGATCCATCATTTGTTTCTGAAAACCCTTGTAACCTCTACTCTATATATTTTTAATCTCATCTTAGTGAATAAATCAGACATTTCATAATCCTCTCTTAGACTCCTAAACATGAATACATTTTAGACTTGTTCTTTAGTTAAACCTTCTTCCTATCTCTAGACTATCATCAAACCTAAGATTATCCAAAACATTTTATGGTATCAGAGCCAGGTTCCTAATAATCTGAGTTTGATTCACTCCCATACTCAAGACTTTTAGATCTCATACTTTGTTCAAGACAATCAAGATGGAAAACAACAAGGCTGTGGTTCCGGTTACACTCAAGGGGGGAAACTACCTCCTATGGTCCCGGTTGGTGAAGACTGCTGAGGGATGTAAGGGCCTATGGGGACATATCACGTCTGGTGAAGCTCCAAAACTCATTACTGAGGATGAGAATGATGAGGAGGATCTCAAAAGAGAGGAGGACAAGTGGTTGAAAGAAGACATGCTGGTTATGTCTGTTCTCCAAAGCTCGTTGGATCCCTCAATCTTGGAGGCGCTACTGTGAGAATGGAAAAGACCTTTGGGATACACTCAAGAAGGTGTATGGGAACATCTCAAACCTGAGTAGGGTGTTTGAGGTGAAGAGGGCAATCAACAATCTGGTTCAAGAGGACATGGAGTTTACAAGGCACTTGGGAAAGTTTAGAGCTTTATGGTCGGAGCTGGAGATGTTGAGGCCAAACACTACTGACCAAGATGAGCTGAATGAGAGAAGAGAGAAAGATAAGGTCTTTTGAATCTTGCTGACCCTAAATCCCACTTACAATGATAAAGCACATACTTAGGGCTGGAAAGCTTCCGGATCTAGAGGATGTATGCGCCCAAATTTAGAAAGAGCAAGGGTCTCTTGGAATCTTTGGAGGTAAAGGAGAGCTCTCTCTAGCCAATCAAGTTAAAGTTCCTCAAGCAAACAGAGTCATGCACAACCGGTTTGAAGAAAGGAAGTTCAATGGAACATGTGATCATTGTAAGAGGCATGGACTCAAGAAGAGTCAGTGCTGGATATTACATCCACACTTGAAGCCGACTAAGTTCATGAAGGACAAGGATGCAAGAGCTCACCTCTCATATGGAGCCAGTGAGCAACACAGGACAAGTGCTGCGGGTACCTCAAAGAAGATCAATAAAGGAGATGGACGAGAGATGGTGGCCTTGTCATCACAAACCACTCAACCAAGTAACCAGAGGTTCAGAGAAAATGACTTGATTAGGAGATTAGACATTGATGTTCTAATCAAGATCTTCAAGTACAATGGTAACACCCTTGGGTATTATTTTGATGCATCCTTGGTTAGAAATGATAGTATTGATCACTCTAGGGCTGAGTATGACCAAAATAATCATCTAGATCAGTCTAGGATTGCACATGAACCAGCTAGAAGTTTTCACTCATATAATGCTTGCAATATGTCTAAACCTTTGATAATTGACTCTGGTGCATCCCATCATATGATTAGTGATCCAAGACTTATTAAAGATATTTAATCTGCTCATGGTCATGTATTGATAGCTAATGGTTAGAAGGTCTCAATTAAGGGAGTAGGTAATCTAAAATTGTTTGGTAAAGAATCTAGGGCCTTCTACATGCTTAACTTCACTTTAAAATTGCTATCCGTGAAAAAGTGTACTTCTGACTTACAATGCAATGTGATCTTTAGTCGTAATGATGTGAAGTTTCAGGATATTGAGAGCAAGAGACTAATTGGGAAAGGAGTAACCAAGGGAGACTTATATATGCTAGAAGATCTTACTCATGTTCCTAATTATGTCTACTCATTTACTTATGCTTCTATGTTGAATAATGATGCCCTGTGGCATCCTAGACTAGGTCATCCTCATGTTAGAGCTTTTAACTTGATGTTTCCAGGTGTGGTGTTTAAGAATAATGAGTTTGAAGCTTGCATTTTAGGCAAGCATGTAAGACTGTTTTTCCAACATCTAGTACTACTTATGATAAATGCTTTGATTTAGTTCATTCAGATGTGTGGACTACACCTTGCTTGTATAGGGATAATTATAAGTACTTTGTGACATTCATTGATGAAAAATCTAAATACACCTGGATAACTTTGATGCCATCTAAGAATAGGGTGCTTGATGCATTTAAGAGTTTTCAAACTTATGTGACTAACCATTACAATGCCAAACTTAAAATTTTTAGATCAGATAATGGTGGAGAGTATACAAGCCATGCTTTCAAACAATGCCTTGCTCAACATGGAATCTTAAATCAAACAAGTTTCCCTTACACTCCTCAAAAAAATGGTGTGACCGAGAGGAAAAATAGGCACTTTATGGAGGTGGCACGGTCAATGATGTTTCACTCCAATGTCCCAAAATGTTTCTGGAATGATGCAGTGGCATCTGCATGCTACTTGATCAACCGTATCCCCTCCAAGGTTATTCAAGACCAGTCTCCATTTGAGGTCCTAAACAAATATAAGCCTCCATTAGATTATCTTCGGGTGTTTGGATCCCTTTGCTTTGTGCTAGTCCCTGGTGAACTACAGAACAAGCTTGAAGCCAGGAGTGTCAAGGCTATGTTTATTGGGTATTCAGCTACGTAGAAAGGATATAAATGCTATGATCCAGTGAGTAGAAGGTTGTTAGGTTCAAGAGAGGTGAAGTTTGTGGAAACAAAAGGTTATTATGAAGAAAAGAAGTGGACAGACTTGGAGGAGTTATCCCAAGATTCAGATAGAACAACTAATCTGAGAATTACCCTAGAAACACTTGGTATTGGTGTTACTGAAGAACCAAAGAGTGAACCTCCAAGACGGCCGGGTGCACCACAATAACCCCACCTCGACCATGAGGGGGGGGGGGAATGAACCTAGACAGATTCAGGTGGACCTTCATGATCAAAGTGAAGGTGAAAAACAACAAGAAGAAGTTGAGGAAGAGGCTGGAAATTATGCTGGGGGAAAAGAAAAAGATCTAGATGAGCCGGGTGAACCAGATCGACCAGGATAGTCAGGTGAACCAAATCGACCAGATCGACCAAGACAGGCGGGTAGACCCGATCGACCCATGCCAGGTGAACCATATGGACCAACGAAATGGATTCTTCCCACAGGAGGCACTCTACTGAGGAAAGATAGGGTTGTTGAACATGTAGATGAGCAGGGACAAGAAGAGGAGCAACATGGTTTGAGAAGAAGTGCAAGGTTGAAGATGGAACCGCCAAACTCATTGGATGCAAGGACTTACTACAAGCTGTGGAACATCCTTCTCAAGTTGTGTGTTCACTTGCCAAGTACCATGAAGAGCATTGTGCCTTCATGGCCAGTCTAGATGAAATTGCCATTCCTAGATCATATGAAGAAGCTATGATGGATAAGGCATGGAAAGAATCAGTAGGGGATGAAGCTAATGCTATGATCAAGAATGACACTTTGTATGGGAGTGAGTTACCAAGAGGGAAAAAGGCTGTGTCAAGTAGATGGATCTTCACAATCAAATACCTTGCAAATGGGAAGGTGGATAGGAGGAAAACAAGACTGGTTGCAAGAGGATTCACCCAAACGTATGAAAAAGACTACATTGACATTTTTGCACCAGTGGCTAAACATCACACAATCAGGATAGTGTTGTCCTTGGCAGTGAATATGGAATGGGTTCTTTGGCAGATGGATGTGAAGAATGCATTCTTGCAAGGAGAGCTTGAAGATGAAGTTTACATGTATCCTCCACCTGGTTTGGAGAACTTGGTCAAGAAGGGAAATGTGTTGAGACTAAAGAAGGCTATCTATGGCCTTTAACAGTCACCAAGAGCTTGGTACAATAAGTTAAGCACTACTTTGAATGGTAAAGGTTTAGGAAATCTGAACTCGATCACACTCTCTTCACTGTCACAACTTCCTCAGGTATTGTTGTCCTCGTGTATGTTGATGATATTATTATCACTGGAAGTGACCAAAATGGTATCAACTCGACCAAGGAGTTTCTAAAGTCAGTATTTGAAATCAAATACTTGGGAGAGATGAAATACTTTCTTGGAATTGAGATATGTAGATCCAAGGAAGGATTGTTCATGTCCCAAAGAAAGTACACACTTAATCTTTTGAAAGATGCAGGGTAAAATGGAGGAAAGACAACCAAGATGCCCTTAGAAGATGGATACAAGGTCCCACGTGAGGGGGAGATTGAGGATAGCAAGCCATTCCATGACTCTAAGCTCTATAGGAAGCTTGGTGGTAAGCTAATATACTTAACTATTACACGACCTGATATATGTTTTGCTGTGAATCAGGTGAGACAACATATGCAGCTCACAAAGGAACATCATTGGCACATGGTGGAAAGGATCTTGATGTATCTAAATGGATCTCTAGATCAAGGGATCTGGATGGGGTGCAATGGGACCGCTGAAGTTGTTGGTTACTATGATGCAGACTGGGCTGGTGATAGGGCTGATAGGAAATATACTACTGGCTATTGTACCTTCATTGGTGGAAACCTGGTTACATGGAAGAGAAAGAAGGAGAAGGTGGTCTCATGTTCTAGTGCAGAAGCCGAGTATTGAGAAATGTTGAAGTTGACAAACGAGTTGGTTTGGATCAAGGGGATACTGAAGCACATGGAGATTGATCAAGCCACTCCTATGGTGATACATTGTGACAACCAAGCTGCCATACACATTACTTCCAACTCGGTGTTCCATGAGAGGACTAAACATATTGAGGTTGAATGCCATAAGGTAAGACATATGGTTGTACAAGGAATCACATTGCCATGCTACACTAGAAGCGAGGATCAGCTAGCTGATGTGTTTACCAAGGCTGCAATACAGAAGACAATGGAGTCCATCCACATCAGGTTGGGACTCATTGATCTCACTAAGCTTACCTAATCCCCTCGCTATGGGGTCCTTACTCTTTTTCCCTCATCAAGGTTTTATCCCAATGGGTTTTCCTTGATGAGGTTTTTAATGAGGGAGATATCATAGCATTCTAAGCTTGACTTGTTCCACATGGTCAAGCTTTAGGGGAGTGTTATGTTGAGGTACATTTGGGGTAAAAGGATTAAGGAATGGGAGAAGAATGCTTGGGACAGTAAAACGGTAAGAAAATGATCCGGCAAAGAGAAGAGTTACCATGCGCCTATCCTTGCGTATTTACCCTTATCCATCTGTGGGAAGGAAGAAAGGATTAGTCTTGACAGGCTGGAACAGCTGGAAAGTAACCAGCATCTAGTCAAAGATGCTAGATACCACTTGAATGGCTCTCCTTCCTCTTGATTCATATTAGGCGCTCCTACCCTCATCTTAGACCACATGATCCATCCTTTGTTTCTGAAAACCCTTGTAACCTCTACTCTATATATTTGTAATCTCATCTTAATGAATAAATCAGACAGTTCGGAATCCTCTCTTAGACTCCTAAACATGATTACATTTTAGACTTGTTATTTGGTTAAACCTTCTTCCTAATCTCTAAACTATCAACAAACCTAAGATTATCCAAAACATTTTTTGAGGGCAGTCAACACCCTCCAAGAAGTGATCGCTAGAGAAGATAACCTAGTATCGATCGAGACCAACACCTCGTCGTTGATCGATACCAACACTATGACGTCGATCGACGTTAAGACCTCAGCATAGATCGATGCCACTTTCGAGAAGACAGAGGAAATTTAAGTTCTTATACTTAAGGCTGATGAGAATGGGATCTTACAAGAAGAAGAAGGTCGTCCTCGCAATAGTATAGGACAACTGATTAATGCACAAGGAGCTGTGATCCCTGATGTTATTGCTGTTTCTGAGATAAATGACTTCTAGTTGAGCCGTGAATGGTATGATTGGGCAGCTCATAACTCTTTTCAAGGTTTGCCTCATGAAGATCCAAAGGAACATATCGAAAAATTTGTGGGTCTAGTCTCAAGGAGCAAGCAAAATGAAGTGTCTGAATACCACATGCTCTGCAAGATCTTCCCCTATTCTATCTCTAGGAATGCATTTAGCTAGTTTAGTCGACTGGAACCACGATCTCTGACCCATTAGGAGGATATTGAAAGAGCTTTCCTTTATGAATTTCTTGATGAAGCCGTAGCAGCTCGAGAAAAAGAGATCAACGATAAAAGGGACAAGATATTTGATATTTTGCAAACACAGAAAGAAGACGAGATTCCAGTACAGCTTTACGAGTACATTATAGCAATGGCTGTTAAGCATCAAGGGTCTGAGCCGAGCAGAGCAAAAGAAGCCGATGTTAGTGATTCGTCCCCAGTGTCAAACGACATTACTATGACAGCATCCATCGAAAATGAGACATCAACATCGATCGACACTAATATCTCAATTTCGATTGAACCTACGACCTCAAAATCGATCGACAGTAATCCTGGTTGTCAATCGACACCACTCGATATCCATGAAAGATCCAGTTATCTTCAGGACATTGCAGACTCGACACTAGAGAGAACCGATGTATCAAGTTGTTATCATGCTCCGGATGTAGAAAGAATAATCACCATCGGAAATCTCTTGGAGCCAAAGGATAAAGAACAATTTGGGGATTTGGATTCAAGTAGGAAAGCCACTATGGAGCTTGAAGAATGGTTTGAAGATATGCATCAGAACTCAAA
Source organism: Moricandia moricandioides (assembly GCA_905132885.1). Classification (NCBI taxonomy): domain Eukaryota; kingdom Viridiplantae; phylum Streptophyta; class Magnoliopsida; order Brassicales; family Brassicaceae; genus Moricandia; species Moricandia moricandioides. The sequence continues at coordinate 27,572 of CAJHQQ010000805.1, read as the reverse complement.
GCAGAAACTTGATGATGATCAGCACACTTCGGGAAAAGATCTAGAAACTTCACCAAAGTCTAACATCGATCGACACTCACCTAATGATATCGATCGACACCCACCGGATGCTATCGATCGACGCCGCCCATCCGACATCGATCGACACTCATTGTTGGACCAACAGCCAGGTTACATGATTGAACCAGGACGGTTGAGGAGAGAATGCACGTGTCCAAGGCCTCACATCTTGCTGTCCCTAAACATCAGAGACCACCTATCTGCACAAAATAAGCTTATGGCTTTCACAAAAGAGTGAAGAGGATACATGATCCTGTGAAGATTGTGGTTCCATGTGTTGTATTTGAAGTTTAATCTCTTACACCATATAGAAGTGTACAATGGAGTATTTGATGATCATCAGAATGCAACAGTTTCTCAACCAGGGTTGAGATTTACAAGCAAAGTAGACGAAGACAACACAAAACCAGTATCAAACGACATCAATAAGAAAGCATCGATCAACACTACACACTCTTTGTCGATCGACACCCCTAGCGTATCTCTTCATGCAGAGACAGAAACAGCCAAGTCTGGGGGAAGGAGAAGAAAGAAGAAGTAGAAGAACAACGGGAACTAGAAGAAGAGAAAAAGGACCAAGGGTGGCTCTGAATTGTCATTGATTCCCCACTTCTCAGATGGTGTCAGGAAGTACAGAGTGCGCATCATATGCTTCTCACTGCCATTTGCAACGCTTCAAGCATTCCTTATTACTCAGATGATAGAAAAAGGTGAAGAGTCTATGGAGGCTTTCACAAAAAGGCTGATGAAGCTGAAGACATTGGACACTGGGAATTGTTTTGGAGCAAGTCCCCAATCTCATCAGAACTGAATCATAACTCCAAAATGTCAAGCTAAAGACTATAAACAAGCGCTGAGTGGGAGGCAATCCACTTTTTAGTAAGGTTTTAATTAGTTTTTAATTATATTAGTCTAATTTTGGATTTTATTTTATTATTGTAGGTTTCCAAAAAAAACCCGAGGAAGATAGTCTGAAAAGAGCATCGACCGACACTTGATCATTGTCGATCGATGGAGTAACCCTAGTATCGATCAATCACCAATTAAATGTGTCGATCGATGGTCACCATTAGCCAGTAGATATATCGTTTTTTCTTGTTAAATTTGGTCCTTATGATTTATTTTCTTCACCAATCTCAGACTGTATAACACTGATGATAGTGTTGTTTAAGTTTGGGGGGGGGGGGGGGGAGGTTTACTGATATAATGTTCTATTTTGAGTTTTATTTTCCATACTTACTCTAAAAAAAAAGAACAGAGTAGAAACTTCCAGGTGTACCATCGATCAACACTAAAGAATAAACATCGGTCGACCATGGATCATGACCATCGGTCGACACCATCCATCTGCCATCGATCGACACTCTTTTACAGAGTCTGTATCGATTTTCTTTCTTAAGATTTTTCAAAAGTAAAAACTTACATTACTATATATATATATATATATATATATAATTTTTTACAGAGTCTGTAATTTAAAAACTTACATCGGAAGAAAAAATATTGTTTTTCCTAACCAATCCGGGACAAATTACACTAGGGACAATGTAATTTAAGTCTGGGGGAGGTTTATTGATGCTATTTGATTTGTTTTGAGTCTTATTTACTATAAATATAAATATAAATATATATATATATATATATATAAGTTTTTCAAAAGTTTTATTGAGTCAAGAAGGGGACTATGTTCAAGATTTATTATTGACTAACTACACTTTAGCACCATTCTTAGAAGATTGTTTGCAGAGATTAATAGAGATACCAAAGTGGATCATCCTGCCGCTATATCACACTTGCTTAGAAAGTTTAAACGAACCAAAGCTGATTTTCAACACTAATTCTAACATTGTCTACTTGCCTTGGGGCCTGATATACATTGGATCGGATTCCTTCTCCAAGTTTGGAAGGTAAAAGTCTGTGTGCTTCTGATTCCCCTCTCTCTCCCTTTCAGATAAAAAAAAGGAATCAAACAGGATTTGGTAGCTACAACCATTAAGTCTTGATTCATATGATTCTAGAAAGAGATAAAGGTCAAAAAGAAGTGAACAGGATCTGGTGGCAAAAACCATTAGGGCTAGATTCCTGGAAGTCTGTCCAAATATCTCAGTCAATTAAAATAAAATAAAATGATACCCTTAAAAGAATAGGGACATTGACTGAGAGAAGTGAGAAGAGAGAGAGAGGAAAGGGATCAGAGAAGACTACTTGTGTACTCAGATACTTTCAGGGGTAAGAGTCCATGTGTCCTTTGATCGATACTCTCAAGGTAAAGCATACACATTTATTTTATGCAAATAAATGAAATCAGTAGAGGGGTGAGTCAGACTAGTATTTGTTGAGTTGTTGGTAGAATGGATTTGGTTGCTATACTAGGAGATAGGGTATATAAAGTTTCTCTGTGATTGACTTGATAGGATGTGGTTGAAAAAAGTAGGGTGATAGTTATTCTTAGACATTATGTGAGTCTCCGCTTTTCGAAACCTCATTCACAAGATGTTTTTGTTTGAGGACAAACAAAAGGTTAAGTCTGGGGGAGTTGATAGGGCCTGATATTTACCACTATTGTGACATGATATCATCCCTATTTAGAGTCTATTATATGTGTTTGGAGTATGTTTTAGATTATTTTCAGATTCAGGTACGTTCTGGAGAACTTTGGTGATTCTAGAACTTTTAGAGATGCATAACTAGGCAGATGCGTCAGACGTTTAGCTATGGATTGACACCTTACCACGGTGCGATTGAGATGATCCCTATATGGATAATAGAGATTTTAGTTAGCTTTCCAATTCCACCAGTTTGAGATCAATCAGGATCCTACATCCAAAGTTATGCCCGATTTACTAGCGAGTGGTTTGTCCGCATTGCGAGAGGAAGCTCTCGAGAAGATGAATGTGTGTCCATCGACGGCACAGCCTTGGTGTCGATAAACCGTGATCCCAGAAGACAGACCCAAATTTTTTTATGGATGACTTAAGCCCAAAAGTCAACAAAAATTACCAAAATACCCATGGACGACCTTAAACCCTATTTGTATGTTTTCTAAGCCATTGTTAACTGCTACGGTTTAACAAAATTTCTTTTATTCATTGTCCTAGGCTTAGGAGAAAAGGGGGGGGGGACTCCTTCAGAGCCCTCCTGGAACTCCTTCAGAGCCCTCCTGGAACTCCTTTGGTTTTATATTATATCTATTCTATTCATCTATGATTTCTGTGACAAAGATCATGTCTTAGTAAATCTCTTGTTAGGTTTAGGGTTTATTAATGGTGTTGATAGATTAGCCAAACAATAGAATTTCTAGGGTGATTATTAAATCAATCAATATAATTGTGTTTATTGTTTGTGCTCGAGAGTAGTTAACTAGAACCGTGATCATAGGATAGTTAGACGTAAGCAAGAGCTTGGTGTACTACCAGAATTAATCCTGTTGAGCTAGGTTTCTAGAAACAAAAGAGAGTTGATTGAGTTAAGTTATTGAACTTATCGAATTAGGCCATAAAGCTTGACTCAAGAGACCATCAATCGATGCAGGATCATTGCCATCGATCAACGGTCATTCCGTGTCAACAAGCGAGAGGTGAGACATCGGACTTAGTCAATAGATTAGACTCACAGCGTGAGCTGGTCGTATTTTACATTATATATCGAGTTCTATGATTAATAACCTTAGCTTCTATCCTCTATAATCCACTTGCCTGAAACCCTAGATCTAGCTATTTATTATTATTGTTTACTTACCAATCAATCAATTATCTTAAATAGTTTGTTTACTGCTTATTAATCTATTTACCTAGCTTAATCGCGATCCCTATGGATTCGATCCCTAAGTATTACAATTTGACCTCTCTTGGCAATAGTAGTTCCTATGGTTAATTTGAAAGAGTTTGCATTGAAATACATAAAAACCATCGTGTCAGAACTCCATTGTTTTCTTACTCTATCTATTTATGTTATTCATTTAGTGTATGTTTATGTCTTATGTAATTATGTATGAGTAGTTACCTTATTAGATTTAGGGTTTATTAAGGTTTAGATGATTTTTTAAAACATAAAACTGCTAGGGTAATAAATAAAGATCCTTCATCAAGATTGCTCTAACTACTTGTTTTCTAGAGTAGCTAACTAGAACACTGAACCAGGGTAATTGACAAGTGCGAAAGTGGGTTCAACTCCTGATAATAACTCTACTAAGCTAGGTTGTTAGACACATGCGATGGCTGGTTTAGTTAACCTAGTGAACATATCTATAAGGGCGTCAATGCTTGTTTAAGGAAGTATCGATTGACACTTTGTAGTATCAACTCCACCCTCTGTAGTATCGATCGACACTCGTTACTTATTCACATGCGACAACTAGAATATTGGACTTAGTCATCTGATTAAACTCCAAGCGAAACCTGGATATATTACTATTGCATTCAAGTCTAGGATGGTTCATGACACAAACTTAGCATCTATAACTCATACTTCTGATTGCTTGAAACCCTATGTCTAACTCATTTCCCATATACAAACAATTGAATACTTGTTTACTGCTTTACTTACTGCTTTAATATTAATTGCCAAGTTTAACCTAAATTTCTATAGTCTATTGTGTGCCACGATCTCTGTGGATTATATTCCTAAATACTCAAAGCCGATCTCTTATTTGAGAGAGAAGGTTGCTCTAGATAATTTGACCGATATCAAATAGAGAGCCAAGAAGTAGAAGAGCATGATCCTTTAAGCATCGAGAACACTGCACCTTGGCAGATCTGAAAGAATAGAAAGACAGAGTACTATGAATGAGAGAGCTCCTCTAAGGGCTTAGAAAAAGGGAGGAGGATATCTTGGTGCCGAGTCAATCCAAAACTGTCTCCGTAGTCACAATATACTGGAATTTCCTATTAAGACATGTCGTCTCACTCCAAAAGAAGAGATTACTTAACAACCCTAGGATTTGAAGAACCACCACCACCTCCTCAACACAACCGCCGCAAAACGAGTTACTATCCTCTCCCTCCACCAAAGAGTGGTCCCAGAAACCCCATAAGAGCTAAGACAGATAAGAAATTGAGCCGAGCAGCCTAGAGGAAGCATGATGGAACTCCTCCTCTAAAGATTTGGAACATGCATGACTGCCGCTTTCAAACCGACGCACGGACGACATCGCAGACACCATGAGAAGAATGAAATACCATGTCTAAAATTGAAGATGAATAACCGGCCTCACGAAACTGGTGAAGTCCCCGGAGCCTGCATAATCTTTTAGAAGCTCTTGGATCAGATTCAAGTCATATCAGAGATATTGTCCACATCATGGGTTAAACGAGGTACATCTGATTAGTACATCTTTAGAGGCATCACTTTGGTTTACCATTTGGCTTTGGACACAACTAGTGAGGGAAACTTCTACAATAGGAATCCAGAAGCAGCTGTATGACTTACTGAGAACTTGGCGTCTAGTAATAGAACCGCGAACACTGATTTTGAGAGGAAGAAATCATCTACCAGCTTGGGAAAATAGAAGACGAATGAATATAAGGCAAAGCTTGACAGTGTTCATAAGCTTCTCAAGAAACAAGTTAGATTCATAGCGAATGCAGAAACTGTAGATGTCGACAATGATAAGGGGCAACAAGGAGGATGTGAACTACCTCAGTGTTAATGCTTTGCAGAATCAGAGTGGAAACAAGAAGTTCTATGGCAATGGTCACCGGAGTAACTACCACCAAGGTTTGCAGTACCAGAAACCCTACATAACCAACAAGAACGACATGAGCTAGTGAGCCTCTTCTTACCAGAATCATGCACCAACAACTCAAGAAAGCAAATTGAAGGGATGCTTGATTAGGTTCTTGAGGAACAACAGAAGGTAATTGTGAATTTCAATGGGAAGATAGATGTTGTATACACAACTTGAATGATAAGTTTGAAGCTCTCAACGCCCATGTGAAGAAGCTGGAAACTCAGTTTGATCAATTTAGTGACCTATGAAGACATGAAGCGCTGATTAAGGGGAAAGATGAGGCTGGACAGAAACCCCACGTGTCTGGACAGAAACCCCACGTGAGTGCCATCATAGATCAGGACTTCTGGAAATTTTTGAAGGATGAGAATCTCCAAAAATGGGACTTTCAAGTTGAAAGTTCCATGTCTTTAGTAGCTCGCATTGGTGTCGCTCAACACCAAAGCTGAGCGCCAGTCGACACACCCTGTCGAATCCGTAGGATCTTGTGAGAAAGCAAGCTTCGATTGACACCACGTAATGTCAATCGACACCCACCAGTGACAGAATGAGTTTGTTTACCGAGCCAAGATGCAAACCGATTGAATGTAACAAGACACTCGTCTCAGACAACAACAAAGTCAACAATTGACACCAATCATCAACCTATAGATGCACCAGAGTCTATCATCATTGAGAATGCAACTGAGGGACAAACTTCTAATGGAAAGAGGAGAAAGATTAAAGTTTCCACGTATCAAAAGAGAGGCCTAATGATAAAGAGATGGATAGTTTTGCAAAGAGGGTACTTACGATACTAGAAGATTTACCATTGATAATGCTTATTGGGCCCATAGACTGTGGATGTATTCCAGATAAATTATAGAGACATGAGAGGACATCGAGCGTATGTTTCATCAGCTTAGAGACAAGATGAAGCAGAGGATTACACTGAAGAAGAAAAGTGACACTTAGAAGTTTGTAGTTCCATGCATTGTTGGAGTTCACATCTATCTGAATGCACTATGTGATACATGTTCTTTAGTCAGTATCATGCCTTGGGTGATGGCTACTCAGTTGAATCTGAATATAGAACCTTTTGGTGATTCATTCACTCTTGTGGATTGCTCTAAGTTGAATTCAGGAGGAATTTTCATACACCTTCAAGTAAAAATCTGTAATGCCTTAGCTCCTGTGGATTTTCATGTAATGGATATTCATATAAACTGGAATTATTCTCTAATACTTTGGAGAGCGTTCATGGCTAGTGGGAACTATTTAGACTTGCAGACAAATAAGTTGTGTCTTCCACTCATAAGAAAGAATGTTTTATATGACCATGTTTGAGTGATAAAGGTACATATGCCCTACATTGAGATAGGAGATTATCCAGGCTTTGTGCCAGTTTGTTATTCTAATTATGGGGCACAATATGAATATGACGGAAAAGTGTCAATCAACACCCAATCAGCATTAGTCGACACTCCTGCGAGTCCATGGTTTGGAGAAACTTTTTCTGATTTAAACCGCCACTCCTCCTAATATTAGGATACGTGTAGTAGCAAAAGATGAGTATGGTGTTTACAGAGATGAAGAGGGAAACACACATGCTAAGGATGAAAGGATCATCAATGTGTCAAAGGGAGATATAAAAGCAAAACTTGAGATGGTAGATAGTGTGGGAAGTTGTTACTTGCGTTTACCAAATTATTCTAGATGTTTTCATATGCCTGGAGTCCTTCCAAACCCTTCTTATCGTCCAGAACCTGAGACATACAGAAGAGATCAAGTTGAAGAGATAAGGAATGAAGTTGTTACAACTCAAGAGAGGGTGTTCGATGAATTCTACAGATAAATTGATGCAATTTATTTCCCTCTCAACATCAATCTTGGATGGTTGATAAAATTTATGGAAGAACTGGAGCTGAAGGTGGATTATACACAAAATAGTATCCCGAGGAAGCAAGAGCATATAACGAAAGGAGAAGAAGCCATGAAAAGCTTTGTAGGCACCTAATTCGAGATGAGCAGAGAAGATGTTGATACTTGTTTCGCAACAAATATTCAGTTACCTCCATACTAGCCAAAAATCTCTATAACGTAAAGCTAGAGACTATACACAAGCGCTTCGTGGGAGGCAACTCATTAGTAAGTTTTAAATTTATTTTTATTTCATTTAATATGATTTTTCGTGTTTTATTTACTTTCACGGTAAAAAAAAAAACAGATCTGAGGAAGACAAGTCTGCAACAAGCATCTTCCACCACTTGATCAATATCAATCGTCAAAAGCGTACTGATCGTCACTTCACTGTGTCGATCGACACTCATATCAGAAGGCATGTATACCCTTTTTCCTTGTTAAATTTTCACATATGATTTCTTTTTCCCAGCAATATTGAACTGTATAACACTAGGGACAGTGTTGTTTAATTCAATGGGAGGTTGTTACTGATGCTGTGTTCAATTTTTTGATTTTTTTGATTTTTATGGAGTTTTATAGAGTGAAGAAGGACATGATGAACTTTTTCAGTTTTACTTACTATCTAACCAATCTCTAGCACCATTCCAAGATTTAATGCTTGCAGGGTGAACCAGATGGAAATACCAAAGTAGATCACCTGCCAGTAACATCCACACTTGCTGATAATGTCCTATAAAGCTGACCTTTAACCTAATCAACTTAATTTTCTTGTCATGGTGCTTGGTATACACTAGATCGGGTTCCTTCTGCAAGTTTGGAAAGTAAAAGTCCGTGTGTTCTTGATTGCCCTCTCTCTCTCTCTCTCTCTCTCTCTCTCTCTCTCTCTCTCTCTCTCTCTCTCTCTCTCTCTCTCTCTCTCTCTCTCTCTCTCTCTCTCTCTTTCTCTCTCTCTTCAGCATTTAGAAAAGAAAAGACTGAGATGATTTCCTGAGATGCAGAGGGGTAGGAAAATTTCCTATGACCTCATTATTCTAATTCAAATGGATGATCACACAAAGTTGGAAGCGAGGGGTAAGAAAATTTACTATAACCCCATATTCGCCTACTCTTTGAAATATAAAAATAAAAGAAAAAAAATGAAAGTAAAAGAAAAAAAAAGATTCAAAGAAGAGAGAATGATGGAAAATAGGGATCAGAGAAGATTGCATGTGTATTGAGATACTTGTTTGAGTAAGAGTTCATGTGTCCTATGATAGAGATTTCCAATGTAAAGCCTTCACCTTTTTATGTAACTAATTAGGTTAGTAGAGGGGTATGTCAGGAAGTATTAGCTAAGTTGTTGGCTGGATGGTAATGGTTGCTAAGCTAGGGTAGAGTAGAGTATATAAGGTACCTCTAAAGTTGGCATTGATTCGATGTGGCCTGCAACATTGAAGAGGTGATGACAGTAATAAACTAAAATTGGATATTTCCTACTGTAAAGTTAACCGTGTTGTTGTAATATGTTTAGATTCAATTCCAGAGTACCATATTACACTTTATTTCTATAGGATGAATATCAAGCTAAAACAATTTGGTGAAATAAAGATTAAGGATTGCTTAAGAAACAAGTAACAAAGTGGTTTAGGTTTTCAGATTAAAGAGTATCTCTCTTAGGGTGGGTTGATCGGGTGTTCACATAGCAATCCAAACATTTATTCCAGATCAGTTTCAAGCGAGTCTAGAACTGGTAACACATAAGATAGATCAGCCCATTGTCGTGGTGCTTCTCCTTTCATCGATCAGCCTCAGTGCCTGATGCAATCATGATATCAACTGATGATACTCTCAATCAACTGTCAGAAAAGGGGGTGTTGACATTAGATCAGTATCTGAAGAAACTACAACCATAGCTGCACCAGAAGCCAATCAGATGCATAACTCAACAAACCGGAGAACCGACCGGGACATATGTTCGCTTAAAATGGCATATCTGTCAAACCGTGAAGTCTTTCTCCATGAAATATTCTTTTAAGGATTCTACACTCCATATGGTTTTATTTCCAAGTGTAATTACATTAAAATCTTCACGGATGATAAAGTTATGGATTTTACAAACTGGAGGTTTCCAAGCCCATCTAGCTGCGAGTACATGCTTCTACAAGTGGACCCTAGCCCAAAAAAAGAACAGCCTGAACCAAAACCAATCATATTCTTCAAGATGGATCTATTGGATTTCAAAAAAGCTGAATATGAGGATATATGGTCGAGGGAATTTAAAGTTATGCTTAATTTCCCAAAACCGGTCAACCAGCCCTCGATTTGCCTTATTTGGAACATGTCACATTCAAGGCACCCCACAACTCTATTTCTGGATGAGCTCGTGTTAAAGATTCAAAAGGTGATTACTTTGGTTCCAGAACATCTAACTCACCTCCCCAAGCTATCTAGGTACAAGGAACCTCACGGCTTTCCTTAGTTGGCCTAGATCAAGCAATAATGGCCATATGAATCAAACCATTGATTGAGTTATCGTTTATTCTGAAATTTTATTCTCATTTATGTTTATTTTTTTCTTTGACAAGCCTTGTTCAAGCTTATATAATCTCTTGCATTTGCTTCTTTGTAATCAGAATTGAAATAATGAATGAAAATTAAAGTTTTGTTTACCTTTGAAGTTTTCTCTTGTAAAACTTTGTTTCTCTTGTCTTGTTGAGACCAGTACCTCCAAGAGCTTTAGTATTTTTGTTGTATCACGGGCCTATCCATCTCTTGTGTGGTGCACTTCAATCCGTTCATCATCAACTCGATCCATCCAGCCGGATTCACTTGTCGATTAGATCGAACTTTTGAACCACCCTCTTTTTGTTTTCATATTCTTAAGGATTTAAGCCTTTGATAGCCTAGGCTTGTATAATTTTTGGCATTAGAGCTAAAAGCTCCTATCATCTATCCTGTATCTTTTTGTTTTTGTTCTCATTTTAATCTAAAAGAAAACCAGAAAAATCTTATTACATCTCTGCTTCTTTTCTGTTGTCTTTGCTAATCAAAAAAGAAAAGAAAAACACTTTCTTTGTTTCCTATTTTAAAGCCTAAAGTTTTTCATGGAGGATATGTTCCTGAAGCATACCTCTCTTGTACTGCACACATTGATATCTGTATATGGGAGAATCACATGCAATCACATGAGAGACTACCTTTAGCCATCAATCAGCTACGAGGTGAGGCAGCAACATGGTGGGATCTTGAAGAGGAAGGACGCTGGTACTACAATGAGCCAGCCATCACTACTTTGGAAAGCCTTAAGATTGTCATTGAAAAGAGGTTCATACAGATTTCCCTGAATATATTGAAGAGCGTTATTGTAGAAGAACAATCCGCAAGTGTGCGCCACCAGTAACACCAAAACTGAAAGTGTGCATTATCTCTCTGCCCAAAGAGCTTTAGCCGCCTGATCCACCAAATGATTCATCATTACCTACAATTTCCACTGAAAATGAAGGACCATCATCCGAGGTCGAGCAACATTAATCTGACACCACAATTTCATATGAACAAGTTTTGAGGACAAAACTTTTTCTAAGAAAGAGGGAATGATGCAATTAGGATATCAACTGATGATATTCTCAAATCAACTGTCAAGAACGGGGGTGTGGTCATTAGATAAGTATTTGTAAAAAAATCTACAACCGTAGCTGCAGCGGAAGCCAATCAGATGCACAACTCAAAAAACAGGAGAACAACCAGGACATATGTTCGCTCAAAATGGCATATCTGACAAGACGTGAAGTCTTTCTCCATGAAAACAAATTTATAGGATTCTAAACTACAGAAGGTTTTAGTTCCAATTCGAATCACATTAAAAGCTTCAAGGATCAGGTCATTTTGGATTTTACAAACTGAAGGTTTCCAAGCCCATCTAGCTGCGAGTACATGCCTTTACAAGTGGATCCCATCCCAAACAAAAGAACAGCCTGAACCAAAACCAATCATAGTCTTCAAGATGGATCTCTTAGCTTTCAAAAAAAAAAGCTCAATATGAGGAGAAATGGTCAAGGGAATTTAAAGTTGTGCTTAATTTCCCAAAATCGGTCAAACCAGCTCTCAAATTGCCTTATTTTGAACATGTCACATTCAAGGCACCAAACAATTCTCTATTTTTGGATGAGCTCATGTTAAAGATTCAAAAAGTGATTAATTTGGTTCCAAAACATCTCACTTTGCTCCCCAAGCTGTCTAGATACGAGAAACCTCACGGTTTTCCTTAGTTGGCCAAGATCAAGCAATAATGTTCATATCAATCAAACCATTTATGAAGTTATCATTTATTCTGAAATTTTATTCTCTTTATTTTCATTTATTTTTCTTTGACCAGCCTTGCTCGAGCTTATATAACCTCTTGCATTTGCTTCTTTGTAACCGGATTTGAAATATTGAAAATGAAAATTTTGTTTCTCTTTGAATTTTTCTCTTGTAAGACTTTGTTTCTCTTGTCTTGTTGAGACTAGTACCTCCAACAGCTTGAGTATTTTTGTTTTATCACGAGCCTATCCATCTATCATGTGGTGCAATTAAATCCACGTACTTCATTAACTTGATCCATCCAGCCGGATTCACTTGGTCCATTAAATTGAAATTTTGAACCACCCTCTTTTTGTTTTGATATTCTTAAGGATTTAAGCCTTTGATAGCCTAGGCTTGTATTAGAGGCTACTATCGCTTGTCTGAGATCAGATGATGAACATTAGCAATCAAGTCCAATCTGTTCACAATGCACCCTGATATCTACGTTCGCTGATTAGAAATGTATTGCTCATTCATGCAATTTCTAGCAACCTAAGCATTGATGATTAGATTAAACCTAGAATCATATACTAAGTGATCAGATTAACACAAGAATTAAGGGCTTCAATGAATGAAGACAAATAAATATCAAAATATTTATGTCTAGCTCACGGATCTAACACCCTAATCACCCTAAGCTAACTTGCCGACTACTCAGACATGTCACAAGAGAACACAGAGATCGTTACTGCATTATACGATTGCTAAAGATAACAAGAGGGTTCAGGATAATCTTCTCAAACAAGAATAGGGAGAAATGTTTGAAAGTGTGGGAACTAGCTTATTTTAAGCAACCATACCTTAACCACAAATCTCTTAACTAGACTAGCAGATAGACTAAGAGAACACACCCTTACTGAAACCACACTGACCGCTGTTCATACTGGCTCCATACTTTATATCAAAGACATTCAAAAGTCACACCTTCAAGACAAAACTCCTTACATTCAATTAAGAGTAGCGTGAGCTTCTCGTCACATGTATTAGCCAGGGTAGGCAGTTCTAGATGTGAAACATGCCATTTAGGTGTTTAGGTGGAGCTAATAAGTGTTTAGGTTTTACCATTTCTTTGTACATGATGCAGGATACCGCGCAATATTTCGAGAGGACAAATCCATCGATGTCCACAGCCTCTACTCGTTTTTCCCTCTCTCTATCTCTCTGCCTGGAACAATTTCTCTGATCATCCGCCTGTTCTTTGTTTCTTCAACTCGGCACCCACTCTATGCTCAACCTTCCAGTAGCTCATGTTTCTTCGTATTCTTCCCATCTTCCATAATCTTATTCTGTTTTTTTTTAAAAAAATAAAATAATATGATGGTGATGTGACGAAGAAGGAGGTAAAACATGATGGTTCTGATATGCCACTGGTGGTCCTGGTTTTCCACCCCCTCTCTTGTGCGGTGACCTTGGTGATGGGGTAGTTGCTCCCTTAATCTTTGCATGTTCTCCTTCTGGAACAATTTTCTGCTGCAGTAACGAGTAAGCGGCTGCGTCAATCCTTTCCTCTCTTGACTTTTTGCACATAAGATACTGAAAAAGTGCATGAGGTCGGAATAAAGGCTTAGGGGTTTCAAGGTGGGAACTAGTTAAAGATGATCTAGCCATTCAGGATCAGAAAGATGGATAGAAAGAATAAGAAGTGTGAGTCTAATATCATTTCCCTGATCTAACGCCCATGACAATAAGAATTGCAGTCAAGATTAGGTTCAAATTAAATCGAGTTATGCCTTTCCACAGTAACCTCAACAAGCCGAAATCCTCTAGAGAACAAAATAAGGTAATGTTAGGGTGTTCCAGGTCCACATGTTTGTCTTTCGTCTCTGCTAAGGCCAATGAATAAGATAACTACAGCACGAGGGTGGTCAATAAACATCACAAAATAAAGTCCTAATTCCCACAAAAGAGTTTTGACTGCCTCGATCCTAAAACTGACTCGATAACAACATCAAAATGACTCAAGACTGACTCAAACATAAAGGCCAAAAGAAAGAAACAAACGAGATCAGTAACACACAAGTGTTTCCCCCAGAATTACTTCACACCATCCCTAATGTAAAAATAAATACTAGGAAAGCCAAAATAAATTAAAAAAATATTAAAATAAAAGATTAGCAAATGGATAGTACAATGGGAAAGATGGTGGGCTACTCAATCTGTCTCTTCGCTGTCAGACCGACCAGCATACCTCTTGTTCTGAGCCCTCTGAGAAACCACTGGTGACGGCTTCGTGTACATCAAAAGCTTCTCTGCGGCGCGTTGCTCTGCTTGTGCCACCTGCTCCTCTCTGGCTGCTCCCGAAGCTTGGCCCTGGAAAAAGCCTCCGGTGATCGCGTGAAGTATCCTCTTCATGAGGCTGTTCTTGCGGTGAGCATCGATCATCCAACACATGTATGTCTCAGCATCACATCATCAGAGAGACCCCTCAGATCGTAATCTCCATCCCCACAAGGGCCCCCACTGTTTGGATCGTCCATGTTGATGTCCTCGTGAATGTGTGATGGGGCTCTTGGATCGGCACAGAGGTACTCTGGACCTGGGAGGAAACGGATGTTGTCGAAGTTTCTGAAACAGGTAAAGGAGGTCTGCGGGAGTTTGCAGTAGAGTGCGTTCCTATCTTTGTCCTGGAAGCTGTTGGTGTTCTCATCGCGCATGATCTGTTTATTAGATAGGGGATGTAGATGAAATTCATTGTGGCATTGTACGTGTAGGGACTGAGATCAATATCCAGAACAAAGGGGTGAGAAGACTGCCGCATTGGTCCTTCTTCTTTCCATACTTCAGAAGCCGGTACTTCTTTTCCATGAACATCATGGCGAGAACGCACCCTTGGCTGGTCGTAAGCGAAGCTAACATAATCCCGGCCTTTGTGGACCTTATCTCATCCTCTAACCCTTCATACAGAATCTGTAGCTCCCCGTTGGTGACCTTGGAGGTGTGATCCTTTGTGACTATCCTGATCATGGGGTTTCCGAAGTGTGACGGGCTTGCTGTTCGGGACCTGAACTCTTATGTTGCAATGAGCTCCAAAAATGCCTGAGTAAGAGGGAACCTCTTTGGGAAAGACGTTTTCCTTTGGCTCTTCTGCTATATCGTAGATCTCCGTGAGCTTGTCCATTGAGAGCGAATACCTCTTCCCACTCGCAAAGAAGGAGAACGAGGCATTGTCAAAAGAGGGCAAGTCAGGGTCCTCATTTAAGATCTTAGCCATAGCTACGGCTTCCCGAACTAGGTCTAAATACAGTGCATGTGTTTAGTAACAGAGATTTGATATCCCTTGTGCGCATAGGACAGCATGCAATCTTCATGTATCCCGAGATTAGAGTAGGACTGAGCGTGGATGAAACGCGTAAGCTGGATGTTGACATCCACGAGTGTGTTGTAGTGGCGCGCATTATCCTTTGTCCAGATATCTTCAGAGAAGTCTGGAAGATTGGGACTGTTGACGTTGATCTTCTTTCCTTCCTTGCGAGGCCAGGGATAGGTCGCGGGAGTGATCCGGTGATGGGTATCGCTTGGGAGGAGGGGGTACGTGTGGAGCGGGTTGATGACTTGAGCAAAACAAAAGAAAAAACAACACAATTAGTTCCTCTCATTGGGTTACTTGAAAAAATATGGGAGTTTTTGCTTCACTATTCTCATAGGAATTCAATCCAATCTCTTTCTAGTAAACCCACCACAAAATTCATCAATAAACCGCATAATCAAACAGGATAAGAGCACTCAAACTCCGTTCATCAAATAAAGATTCCAACATCCCAACATCTATGTCAAT
The DNA here is from genome assembly GCA_905132885.1 of Moricandia moricandioides. Lineage (NCBI taxonomy): Eukaryota > Viridiplantae > Streptophyta > Magnoliopsida > Brassicales > Brassicaceae > Moricandia > Moricandia moricandioides. Next base: position 11,784 of record CAJHQQ010000805.1, on the reverse strand, counting down.
TCTTAATATTATAAATAGATTTTACAGGTTCTAAAACCTATATCGACCAAATCAATCCCAAAATAAATGGAACATTCCAGTGACAATCTTAAAACACTCAATCGCACACATGCATCGATTGAATCAAGCAATTCCTCTAATCAAACAATTCATATTCGACTCAATCCAACTTCTACTAACGATCCTAGCAGCATCAGGAGAGGTCGATTCATAGTTATAAACCCTAAATCAATAATGTAAACAAAAAGATGTTGAAAATTTTGATCCCCAAAAACACTCGCTCTTTGTGAGAAACAAGAGTGATTGCCCTTCTTACCTTGTTCGATTGACGATTTCGAATAAAAAAATAGAGAGAGCTCGAGAAAATATCAAAGTTAGAACCAAAAATTACTCAAATTCATTGAGAAATAAGAAAGTTAGGGTTTTTGTGCAACTCACAAGGGAAAAAGAGAGGAGGGGTTTATGGGGTGAAGGGGGGGGGGGGGGGGGGGGAAGAGAGAGACGGGGTTTTTTTAGTACGAGATACTTACATGCACGGCGCAGCTGCTCTAAAGCGGAAGCAGCCTCGTGGTTGCTCCCTTTGAAGGATCTCGGGTTCTCTGATTTTTGACCTGCAACTAAAGGTTAAAAGAAACTAATACAAAATCTAGAAATATATACACTCACCAGTGGGATGCATTCCATCAAGCGCTTGGCTTAAGTCACTAGCTTGACTTGGTTAGCCGATTAGGCTAAAGAGGGATCGCAAGGGGAATTTCTTTACCCTCTGCGATGATTGTGTCACCAAGATATGGCTTCAGATGCTGACCATTAACAACAAATTCTCCTCGTTTTGTGTCCAGAAACAAGACAGCTCCATAGGGGCAAACCTCTTTGATAGTGAAAGGTCCGGACCATCTTGATCTCAGAATTCCAGGGAACAGCTTCAACCTGGAATTAAAGACCAGTACCTGATCATTTGGCGCAAAGCTCCTGCTGATGATCCTCTTATCATAATAGGCCTTGGTCTGTTCCTTATAATTTTCTGAGCTTTCATAGGCCAGGTGCTTTATCTCTTCTAACTCATAGAGTTAAATAGAACGCCTTTGAGCGACTGGTTTGATGTCAAAGTTTAGCAGCTTCACAGCCCATGCCACCTTGTACTCGAGATCCACCTGAAGTTGACATTCCTTTCCGTACACCAAGTTGTAGGGATTGGTCCCGCTTGGTGTCTTGTAGGCTGTTTTGTAGGCCCAGAGAGAATCGTTGAGCTTGAGCGACCAGTCCTTGCCCGTAGTGCTGACTATCTTCTACAGGATGCTCTTGGTCTTTTTGTTCGAAACTTCAACCTGACCGCTTGTCTGAGGATGATAAGGAGTAGCGACCTTATGCTTGACACCATTCTTCTACAACAGACACGAAAAAATTTTGTTCATGAAGTGACTGCCTCCATCGTTAATGACCACTCTAGGTACTCCGAATCTTGGAAAGGATTGATTTGAACATCTTGGTCACTACTCTAGCATCGTTTGTGAGACTGGCCAGCGCCTCAACCCACTTGGATACGTAGTCAACTGTCACCAGTATGTACTCGTTCTTAAAGGATGGTGGGAATGGTCCCATTAAATCAATTCCCCAACAATCGAACACTTCGATTTCCAAGATAAGTTCTGTGGCATATCATTCCTCTTGTTGATATTTCTTGTCGCTGACACGAGATACACTTGGGAGATGTATGCGTTAGCGTCCTGAAACATAGTTGGCAACCAAACACCGGCTTGAAGTATTTTAGAGACAGTCTTGAAGGTTGCTAAATTGCCTGCATAAGAGGAACCATGGCAGTGATAGAGGATCCCTGGGATTTCAGATTCCACTACACACCTTCTAAATAATCCATCCTTGCAATGTCGGTAAGTATGGCTCATCCCAAAATTAGTATCTCGCAACCCTTAAGAACTTTCTCTTCTAGTGACCAGTATACTCCATTGGTTCTTTCTCAACAGCTAAGTAGTTTCGATCTAAGCAAACTATAGAAGGTTAAGGTACATCTTTTTTATTGCAGAAACAATGTGTTCCAGATTGCTAGAGCAGCTTGCGCGGATCGGCTGTTCATCTGTTCTTCCTAGATCGATCGAGTAAACATGCTCTACTGCAAGACTTTCGTCAATATTTATTTCCTCATCGACCTTCATGCTGGACAAGTGATCTGCAACTCCATTCTCGATCCCTTTCTTGTCCTTGATCTCAAGGTCGAATTCCTGGAGTAGGAGAATACATCTTAACAACCGTGGCTTAGCATCCTTCTTTGTAAACATGTACCTTAAAGCCGTGTGATCAGTGTGCACTACGACGTTAGAACCCACCAAATAGGATCTGAATTTTTCAAAGGCAATAACAATTTTTAACAGCTCCTTCTTAGTTGTGGCGTAATGACACTGTGCTTCATCTAGGGTCATGCTCGCATAGTTATCATGTGCAGGTTCTTTTATTTTCTCTGACCCAACACTTCTCCAACTGCAAAATCACTTGCATCAGTCATGATCTCGAATGAAATATCATAGTCTGGAGGTTTCAAAATCGGTGAACTGACGAGGGCTCCTTTGATCGTGTGGAATACAACCAAACAATCACTATTGAACTCGAACTTGGTCTCTTTTCAGAGCAGCCTAGTTAGGGGTCTGGCGAATTCTGAGAAATCCTTATGAATCTCCTATAGAACCCAGCATGTCCCAGCAAACTTCTGATTCCCTTCACAGAATTTGGTGGCTGCAAAGTCATCATCACCTAAATCTTTGCCTTGTCTAACTCGATCCCGTTCTATGTGATCTTGTGACCGAGCATGATTCCTTCCCTTACCATGAAGTGACACTTTTCCCAGTTGAGCACCAAGTGTTTTTCTTCACACCGATGCAACACCCTGCATAAATTTGACAGAAAACAGAAAAAGAACTTCCATAGACACTGAAATCGTTCATAAAAACTTCCATTATATTCTCAGTCAAATCAGTAAAGTTATACATCATGCAACGCTAGAATATTTCTGGAGCATTTCACAAGCCGAACAGCAGTCTCATGTATATGAATGTGCCATAAAGACATGAAAACGTCGTCTTCTCCTGATCGTCTGGATGGATGGGTATCTGAAAGAAACCTGAATAACCAGCTAAAAATCAGTAGTGTCGGTGGTTAGCTAATCTTTTAAGCTTTTTAGAAAATTATCCGTGCGAGTTACAACATTTAATGTGTGGAAATCATTGCACATGCGATGGCCAGTTGCAGTCCTAGTAGGGATCAATTCATTCCTATCATTTGCTATCACAGTGATTCCACCTTTGTTAGGAACTACATGAACAAGCCTGGCCCGTTTGCTATCAGAGATCGCATAGATGACACCAGCCTCTAAAATCTCTTTCTTTAAAACATCTTTTAGATTTGGTTTTAACCTCCTCTGATGTTTTGTAGAAGTCATTGATTCATCTTCTACATGTATTCCATGCATGAACAAGTGAGGTGAAATTCCAAGAATGTCATCTAGTGAATAACCTAATGTCTAGCAATATTTTCTTAGCTCACATAAAATTTTGGCAGTTTCCACATTATTAAGTTCAGTGTTGACAATAACATGGCATGTGGAATTCGGTCCAGGAAACGTATACATGAGTCCTGTGGTTAGGAAATTAAGTTCGATCTTGGAGCCTTGATTTCGCTCTATGAATCGTCAAGCAGGTTTACTGGAGCGTTCACTCGTTTTGGAGCAGTCGCTCCAGCTAGTTTAACCTGATTGCTCTTCTCCCCCAGACTTAAGTAAGCGACCATCTTCTCCATGCACTTGCTCGAATCAAGAATCTTTGCATACCCATCGGCGTCTATATTGAGAATGTTCTGTTAAGCCTCAGCTCTGATCAAGCCAGCTTCCAGTGGATCATCCGCTAAGATTTTCTCAATCATTCCTTCTAGAGGTACTAATATGTTATCCTCTGCATCCACTATGAAGGTTAGCCCGTCCAGCATTGTTTTCTTGAGCATCTTATTGATATACCTTGGATATTACCTATGATATATAGAGTATTTTAGAGTCTTTTGTATGCATTTGGTACTGTTCTAGAGTATTTAAAGGTCCAGGTACTCATTGGAAGCAATTGGAGCTTTTGGGCTATTTTGGAGCATTTAGGATGCACAGCAGAAATTCAGAGTCGTTGTTGGGGTCAAAATCGGTCACGAAAAAATCAACAGCTCAAGGTCTCGGAAAATGTTTCTTCCGAAGGTCATGGTTCACAAGACTATCCAAAAGAATGATTGAGCTCCCACCAGCAAATCATCATATGGAGAAGTCCCGAGCATAGAACCCGGGTCGCCATATGGCAACCTGAACTCGGCAAGCAAGGGTTGGCAGGTCGCCAAATGGCGACCTGCACTCCCCAAGTCTGGGTTGCCATATGGTAACCTGAATTCACACAGTCCGGGTCGCCATATGGCGACCTGTCTCCGCACTGTCTGGGTTGCCATATGGCAACCTGAGCTCACCCAGTCCGGGTTGCCATATGTCGACCTTGACTTGCCAAGTTCGGGTCGCCATATGGCGACCAGACTCCTCACAGTCTGGGTCGCCATATAGCGACATGGACTCGCCATGTCTGGCTCGCCATATGGCAACCTGACCTCGACCAGTCTTGGTCACCATATGGTGACCCGACCTCACCAAGTCCGGGTCGCCATATGGCGACCTGACCAGTCCAAGTCTGGGTCGCCATATGGCGACTTAACCTCACCAAGTCCGCACAATGAGGGTCGCCATATGGCGACCTGGACTCCCCAAGTCCGGGTCGCCATATGGCGACTAGACCTCACCAAGTCTAGGTCGCCATATGGCGACCCGACCTCACAAAATCTGGGTCACCATTTGGTGACTTGGCTTGTCCTATTCCGGGTTGCCATATGGCGACCTAAACTCTTTGAGTCTGCGTTGACATATGGAGAGATATGTGTTTTCTTTGTATTCTTGTCCGAGTCGTGATTGAAATGCTTTTTTCGTCTCAATCAGAGTTTCCGTTGAGGGTTTACGGACAAAACGAATAAGGATCGCAAAACAAACCCTTGGTCGTCAAGTATGGCTCCCAGGTTGCCATATGGCGACTGAGACCACACCCTTAGGTTCTCTCTCGAGTCTCGATCGAAATGCTCCTCGTTTTGTCTCGATCGGAGTTACCGTTGGGACTTTACGATAAAAACTGCGAAGACTCATTTTCCCGAATAAAGTTGAAATTTATCGTATAAACGGCAACGGTTAACTTAACACCACAATTGTCTAAAACTATACGAGAATTGTGAACTTCCTAGCTAAAGTGACGTCATATCATTATTTGCTTTTTGAAGAAATCGCAAGAGCGTTTATGTCGAAACGCGGTCCAAAGAGGCCCATAACGCGGCTAAAGACCCACTTGCGATTCCATACGAAATCAGGCCTGGTAATTTTATGATGGTGCATCTTTACATGCAGAAGAAGATGAATCTCGCAGGATCGGAAGATAAATTTCAATTTTCTAAGATAATGACGAAGATCGAGATAAAAAAAAATACTCTCAAAGTGATAAACTGGGCCACGGGCAGGAAGGGAAAGAAGAAACCGCCTTGAAAAGGAGTATATAAGAGAAGAAGGGAGGAGAGACATGAAGGGGACTTTTTTAGCATTCACAGCAAACTTAGAACAATAGGCTATTACTTCCGTTTTGTTATCAAGCTGCGTTTCCATTAGGTTTTTTGTAGTCAGGTTGCTAGAACTAAGGATTTCGCCAACAGCTTTTTTTACCCAAGGCTCACTACCTTCTTGTACAAAAGCTCTTACGCAATTACGGAATAAGAACCTCTTTGCTCTCTCTTTCTTTTCAATTTTTCTTATCATATTTTATCGTCAATCTTTTCTTAAATTTGATTGGTGGAGTGCGTTTGGCTTAAAGCAGATTGTTGGGATCTCTAGGAAAGTTAGGGTTTCTTAACTTCCCCAGTTTACAGAAATCGACGGTGTGAATTTTGGTTCCCACAGTTTGGCGCTAGAAGGAGGGAGGGGCTTACGGGTTAATCTTTCTCGCAAACATAGAACACCCAATCAAAATGTCAACTGACAATCTCAATAACCAACAACCTCGCGACGACGTAAGCCGCGACAACGTTGACAGCACTCTTGCGATCAACACTACCACGGTTAACACTGAGCCCAACACCGCGGCAGTCGAGGAGATGAAGAAACTTATTTCCGCATAAGAAAAAAGGGCGGAAGAATAGGGTAAGCTAATGTGATCTCTCGCGAAGAAGGTCGAAACCCTAACTGTGAGAACCCGAGCTGCCCTTCCTCGCGGAACCACTAGGATCCAAGGAAGAAGACTCGATTTCACAACTCCTTTGGACCGATCCGGGAACGTGTAGGAGAAGCCGTCTGGAAAAAAAACATAGACGAAATCACTCCTGCACCAGCATGGAAAAACCCAGAAGATCTTCCACCATTGGAAGAGGGAGAAATCAAGCGAGTCAACGTGGACTCCAACAGTCAATCCGATCCTTCGGAACAAGACGCGGAAAATAGGAAGAAAACCTCTTCTAGGTAGAGCAGGAAAAGCTGGCCGAAGAGCAGATTTGGAGAGCTCGCAGCAAATGCCGACAGACTTAAAAAAACAGCTGACGACGATTCTGAAATTAGTAATCCACCACACGAGAAGCTCCGTACCAGAGATAGACCAGCTGCTCGAAGAAGCTCGTAAAACCCCCTTCACGTCTCGTATCCTTAACACAAGAGTATTGGATCCTGAAAAGATCAAGGTGCCAACATACAACGGTACGACTGATCCCAAAGAGCATTATAAGCCTTTGAGATCACAATGGGAAGGGCCAAATAGAGACAGCGAAAGAGATGCTGGCCAGTGCCGCCTCTTTGTTGATAATCTAGAGGGAGCCGCTCGAATGGTTCCCTCGCCTTAGGCGAAATTCCATCGGAAGCTTTCTCCAACTCGCTTTGGAATTTCTCAAACAGTACTTGATGTTTATCAACCGAGACACTTCGGACGTCAACCTATGGAGGTTGGCTCAAAGTAAAGACGAATCACTCCGAGACTTTGTCATCCAATTCAAGCTCGTTATGGCTAGAGTCAGCGGGATCAGCGACAAAGTGGCCGTGGACGTGCTTCGAAAGACGCTCTGGTATAAATCAAATTTCAGAAAATGTATCACCCTTGAAAAGCCGCGTACAGTTCAGGACGCGTTGCACAAGGCCAAGGACTACATCATAATCGAAGAAGAGACCAAGGTTCTGTCGTAAAAGCACAAACCAGCGAAAACTTCTTCAAGAGAATAGGCTTTAGACCAAAATTCAAGCAAGAAGAAAATGGCCCACCAAGAGGGAGAAGAAGCCTGGGAGGTGCACAAATATGCCATCAACTCAGGCTCGGAACAAGGGCAAACCAAGGGCAACGTGTGGACCCGAAATTCCAATTACGACAAAATCATCTTCTGCAACTTCCATCAAACTCGCGGCCATTCGACCGTCAACTGCAAGGTTCTTGGAGCAAGGTTAGCAGCAAAACTAATCGCAGGAGAACTCTCCGGGGTAACAAGGGTCAAGTATCTCATTCGCTATTCCGATGGTCCTCCGAAAACTAATGAAACCCCCCACACTGAGAGCTCGTCAGGGGACAAACGCGGAAGGAATCAAGATGAGAAGGGAAACAACAACAGTCGTCGCATGATTAACATGATCATCGGAGAGTCACAGTTCTGCGGCGAAAAAGGTCTCGTCAATCAGATCTTATCAGCGAAAAGTTGAAACAAACAAAAATTGGCCGATCTGGTCCCCATCTTTGGACAGCCAAAATAAAGTCATCACCTTTGACGAAGAAGAAGCCGGCGGAATCGACCAACCCCACTGTGACCCACTCATCATCAATCTTGTAATCAAAGATCTCGAGGTCGCTAGAGTCTTTGTCGATACAAAAAGCACAGATGACATCATCTTCTGTGATACACTCAGGAGGATGAACATCAAAATGAAAGAGGTCGTGCCAACGCCAAAACCATTAAGCGGTTTCTCTGGCATAACCGAAATGACTCTCGGATCGATCAAGCTCCCGGTCATGGAGAAAGAAGTAACAAAAATTGTCGATTTTGCGGTCGTCGATTTCCCTGGTATCTATAACGTGATCATGGGAACCCCCTCGCTAAATGCCATGAAGACAGTCCCATCGACCTACCACTTAGGCATCAAGTTCCCGACTCAAAACGGAACGGTCGCAATATGGGGAAGCCAAAAACAGTCGTGACTCTGTTTCTTAGCCGAACACAAGGTAAGACAGACCACGGCCACTTCGATGTTTAAGCCCAAACGTGCAAAGATCACTAAGACTCTGACTGAAAGCACCCCTGAAAAATATGATCAAAAATCATCATCCCAACAAACGGCTCCGAACAAAGAAAATAAGGAGTCGTCCGAGCCCAACAAAATAACCCAACCGGAGGAGATAATCCCAGAAAAAGACGTTGACCCTGCCACAGTCCCTGCGACTAAGGTGGTCAACGCAACCGCAGCCGAGTAAAAAAAAACACTCGCCGCCAAGAACTGAACTACTAGATGGCTTGATCCTCAAAAGAGGTACGTAGGGACTGTGGGTACGTACACTCGCCTACTGACGAGTTCAGCTATTCCCCTCTCTTAAAAGGGGGGAGTGGGTACGTACACATACACTCGTATACTCCCACATTTTAAAATATTCGCCTTGTGCCCGATATTTTAAAAATTTTCCGATAATAATGAAAACGGAAATCTCGCGAATCTCTTTCACAAGAACACCTAAATTCATTCTTAACCATCCAAGCACAGACCAAACTTTTTCGATACGAAAAACTTCTCCACAAATATCTTACGGTGGATAGCCGTCGACCAAAATTCCAGTCCCTACCCTCTAAAAGACCGAACAGCAGTCCACACCCGAAGTCATCCCCTTACACACCATATACTTTCGGAATACAATGCGAGACGTCACATAAAATCTTCGAAAAATATACTCTCAAAACTCGAAAACAGTCCGTCCGCGACTATAATCATAAACGAGCATTTGCTCTTACACCTCCCTCGTCGATTGGCCCCGATAAGTACACTAGCCGTCTTCAACAAACGCACCTAACCTTTCTCATGAATGGTTCTCATACATCCGACTTGGATAATTACGCACCAAAAATCCAAAATTTTGGTGAGCACTTCCAGGAGACTTAAAAATTGTCCTTGGAGAGATTCTCAATTCCGACCATAAAATTGGTATAAGCCGAGAACATGTCACGGACTTTAAAATGGTACGAAATCAGGTTGAAATCGCAACACGAAAAAAGAAAACCGATTAGTCATCGTACAACCTTAATCGAGAATAAACCTATGTCTTTCCCTAAACTCAGAAAACTGGTCTCTAACGTCTCAAGGCATGAATATCAAAAGATATGAGATCTTGAAAGCATGCCTCTTCGTTCACATCTAAACGCTCGCAGAACTTTTCTGCACTTCTCGAACGAGCGACGAATAGAACGATCCACAAAGAAGAGATGGGTTATGAGATGACAACTCATAATCTGCCCTCTACACGCCCTCTTAAATATGAAATCTTTTCAATAAAAGGTTGATTCATCCACACAAAATCCGCAAAGCGGAAGGGATTCAAAGCTACACGCGGCCAGTCCCAAAGGCCACACTTGCCTGAAGCAAACACAATCAAAACATAGAAAATCAATCAAGGGTCCAACTGGAAGTCTCCCGACATCGAATGACCAAACGTACCTGCAGGTTGATCCACCTCGACCCCCTCATCGGCGACCCTGGTCGCGGTCTCTTCCATATCAGGAGAAACTGGGATGGGATCCCAATATCCTAATACATTCTCCTCGCTAGGAGGGATCAGAGTCTTGACACCCTCGTACTCGTCCATGTAGCTGGTCATCAAGGTTTGGAAAACATAATCGTCAGACGTTGATCGTGAAAGGCACGAACAGCTCCAAGGCACTATTGGATGTCGCCCATGATCTCTTGGGTCCCCCTAAGCTTTCCGAATTCAGTCTTGAACTGAGAAGCGCGACCCTCGATCACGGCAGTAACCTCGCGCTTCCCTCGCCTCTTCACACGACGAAGAGACCTAACATGATTACTCTCCAGCTCCCGGTCTCGGTGATCACGAGCGGAAGCCTGTTCTCTAAGAAGAGAAACCTCATTCTCCGCTCTCTCAGCCTTGAAGTGGCACACTCGCACCTCCCGGTAGCTCGCCTCGAGGGCCGAGTTGAATGCAAGAAGCCTCTGCATAGGTCAGAATTTAAGAAAACTTGCACCAACAAAACAAAAATAATAATAATATATATATATATATATAGTAAATCAAGCAAAGTTCAAACTACTAACCGCATTGACCATCCTAGAACCCTCCGCAAAGGCTTTCAACCTGGCCTGACCATCCACATGGGTGGAGGGTCGGAGTCATATAGAAGGTCCTTGAAGAGGTTATGAAACCTAAAATTCGGCAGAGGAAAGTCGCTAAGCCACTTCCGTCTCCTGGGGTGAAGTCGGAAGGCCATCCGGGTAAGGGGAAATCATCCGAGATGAATTCAGTGTCACTTAGATCAATCCTTTTGCCCTTGAAGACCCCGCATTCTCTCAAGACACCGGAGCGTCCCTCGACACGAACTCGTACATCTCCGATTCGGATGCTTCGTCCACAATCACTTCAGGACGAACTCGCGACCGATGATATTGCAGCGCCTTTCGACCGATGATATTCGGATCCTTCGTCCACAATCACTTCGATCCCATCTGCGGGGAGTCCTGCTAGGAAACTGTGATTCGGGTGGAGGAGTCAAACTCTCGCACACAGCGACCCAATAGGCCTCGGCGGGGTTACTGAGTGTGGAATAAACTCAGACTTCAGGAAGACCTCGTCCTCGTCACGGTTATCTTCCTGAATAATATGACGAGGTTCGACTCTCTTCGAACCCCTTCTTCTGGAAGACATTGCTTTGGGAGTAAAATTAAAAAAGGAAAAACCAATAGGAGAAAAAGGGAGAGAATAATTCTACCTTCGCTAGTTTTCTTTGGGAGACGTGAGCAAGTCATAAAAAATTTCAACATTTACTCCACCTTCTTATAGGCAAGAGTTTTTACTATTCATCCTCGGACTTTCAGCTGATGATATCGTCTAACTTGCATAATCAACATAGCCACCCGCTAGAGCCTCACGCTAAATCCTACGTCCTAACGAGCTAGGGGGGCTAACTGTTGGGGACAAAATTGGTCACGAAAAAATCAACGGCTCAAGGTCTCGGAAAATATTGGTTCGCAAAACAGTCCAAAAGAATGATCGAGCCCCCAGGAGCAAATCTTCATATGGAGAAGTCCCAAGCATAGAACCGGGTTCGCCATATGGCGACCTGCACTCAGCCAGCACGGGTCGCCATACGACAACCTAGACCTACACAGTCCGGGTCGCCATATAGCGACCTGACTTCACAAAGTCTGGGTCACCATATGGTGACCTGGATTTGCCAAGTCCGGGTCGTCATATTGTGACCTGACTCCGCACGGTCCGGGTCGCCATATGGCGACCTGAGCTCATCTAGTCTGAGTCGCCATATCGCGACCAGGACTCTCCAAGTCCGGGTCGACATATGGTGACCTTACTCCGTACAGTCTGGGTTGCCATATGGCAACCTGGACTCGCCAAGTCTGGGTCACCATATGGCGACATGGACTCGCAAAGTTTGGGTCGCCATATGGCGACCTGACTCCACACAGTC